>JAANYP010005629.1:140000-203010 GCA_020465985.1 Centrapalus pauciflorus
TACCTTCCATGTCTTTCATCATTTAAAAGACCAAACACTTTTGCCTATAAATAAGACCTCATTTTTCACTTCTTTTCCACACTTCAAACATCAAAAATCCTCTGCTTTCTTCTCTCTAAAATCCGGCCACCATCACCATTCAAAGCCAAAAAGTTTCAACTTTGCATTCTTTCAATAGTTCAAGAGTTTTTGGTGCAAGTCTTGCAAGGATTTCAACTTCTACTCAAAATCATACTCCAAATACATCAAAGTAAGTAAATACTAACTTATTTCATCATACATTTATGTTTATATAAGTCTTGCATAATATATATAATCACCAACAACAACAAGTTTCATAAAAACTCAAGTTTATAAGTTTCTAGTTTTTGTTTTTAAGTTGGTTCTTTAAATGTGTTTATGAATATATAAACACATCATAAAAGTGTTAATATTATGAAAACAAGTAATATATATGTGTTTTATGACTTGTATACAAGTAGTCTTTGAATAAACAACAAAAATCATAAGTTATTTCAAGTTTATAAACTGCGGATTTTCGGCAGAAAATTTATATCGACTTTGAAAAATCATAACTAATTCATACTTAACGAAATGAGTTGATTCTTGTCTCAAACGTTAGATATATGTCTTAACTATAGATCTGGAAGTTTTCAAAATTTATTTTGGAGTTTAAGACCTCCAGAAATTATTTGGGAAACCGAAAGTTTGACAGATCAAAAATGGCCAACATAGGGTTTTTAACGAGCTTTTTCACCAACCTAAACATCTCGAAAAATGGCCGTTCTTGATTCTAAAAATCCTTTGTATATAGTAGTTTAATGTCCTAGAAAACCAAAGCCTAAAACGTTTTGGAGCTTGGTCAAAAACAGCCTCAAAGTAGGCTGAAAAACCTCCAAAAAAGCTGGAAAATTATATATATATATATATATATATATATATATATATATATATATATATATATAAACTTGACGTTTTAAACATTTTTGCCATCACACTTTCGCTAAATAGCATTTTTCAAACATTTTTGCCATCACACGCTCGGTGAGTCCTCATAGCCCCTCTTTTTACACTATTATGTTTTGGGGTTGAAATACATGCTACGTTTTCATATGGACACGAAAACAACTTCATTTCTATTATGTATTAAATATGTGGTTCCATCAGCCATTATATCATGAACCGTTAATTGCATTTATTTGTAAGCGCGAATATACTGTGGATAGATCTATCGGGAGTCATGTCCCCCATTCGGGTTAGTTCGGGTCGGCTAACAACGAGTGCATATATATTTAACACACGGTATTACGTATGGGAATACTGCACAGGGCAAACTCATTTTATTTAAGTTTCGGTTGCATGATGGTTTATATGTAATACATAACATGGAATTTATGATTTTATAAATTCAAACTCTACTATTGTTGTCCATACAAGTCAGATTTACGTGTAAACCTATGAGCTCACCAACAACTTTTGTTGACGTATTTTAGCATGTATTTTCAGGAAATTAAGGCAAGTATGCCTTCGGACGTATTTACTTTCAAGCTTCCGCATCCATGGAGTCGCATGCATATTCAAAATTAACGGAGATTTAGCTGCATTATTTTGGATATTTTAATTATGTAATTAAATCTCAGTATTTGTGCGAACTTCATTTCTCATATCTGACTATGTAAAACATTGCTATATTCTAAAGTTTTAACGATGTATTTTAAAAACGTCCATATAGTGGTCGTTCGTTATGATTATGGTTATGCTTCCTCGACGTCGCGCTTCGTTGCCAACCGGGGTAACGGGGTGTGACATTGATTGCGTACCTAGTTCAGCTCCATCGTGTCATCACCGGTGGATACCGAAAGCATCTCATTCGTGTTCTTTTGTCATCAACTACGAATGTACGAATTTTTAATGCTTACACGCTAGTTATCTTATGTTTTACTTGATGATCCGTGTACGAAATTCGTAAATTTTAAAAAAGCTTCTGTGTTGCGGTTAGTAAGATTAAAGTTTATGTTATTATGAAAACTGATACGAATTCCCAATATATCCTAACTTCGGTTGAAGTCCAGAAGTCACAACAGATCCGAACTTCGAGTGGGTCGAAGTTCGGATGAAACGATTAACCTAGAAGCTTGCCAAAAATGGAACATAACACTTATCGTCCAAACTTCGGTTGGTCTAATGTTTCGATGGACACTCAATCCGAACTTCAGATGAGTTCCATGAACAACAGTTGGACGATAAATAAAACTAAGTATAGACTAAGGGGTCCAAACTTTTGATGGTCCGAAGTTCGGATGGACACTCAATTCGAAGTTCGGATGAGGTCCAGGATTCAACACTTACGCAGAAAAGAAACAGAGAAGTAAAATTAACATATGATGGACGCTCAATCCGAAGTTTGGATTGAGTCCAAGATGCAACACTTGGTAATTTTTTAATGTTGTGTAAGTGTGCAAGAACTTCGGATGGTGTCATCTGAAGTTCGTATGAGTTATGCGAACTTCGGATGATCCGAAGTTATACTTAGACAATTGAAAAGCAGACTCATGTGAATGTAGAACAGTCATGCATGTGAGTAACTAAAAAACACATAAAATAAACATCAAAACAGATCCTAACTCGCAATTTAAGTACGAGCAACATTAAATCTAACACTAACATGTAAAAACAACAATAATTAACCTAAAAATCACAAAACTAAGCTGAAAACCTTTTTAAATCGCTAAAATAAAAAATAGCGTAAATGCATGTTAAAGCTTGAGATAAATAGATGAAAATGTTACCTGATGATTATGAAGCACGAAAATAGTTTCAAACTCGTGGAATATGCAACAGAAAGAAAGATATGAGGTTTGTTTGTGATAGAAATGGCAGTGGTTTTTTGTTTTTGAAGCAGCAATCGACGAGAAGGAAGAGGAAAAAGAATATCAGCCCCGTGCCCCTATTATATGAAAAAAAATCTTACGACTGTTTTAGAACAACCAAAAATGAGAGAGCGTGGCAATCTTGTTATTAGGGCTAACCCAAATGTGATACAATACATTCCCTATATATAGGGCAAAGTCAAAATAAAGAAACAACTAACTATCCTATATTCATGGTAAAAATGGTGAATATCCATAGAAATTATTATAAATATAATTTCGTAATACTCCCCCTTGGATGTTCACCAATTATTATACGTTATCAATATAGTACTTCTGGACATATATTGTATATATACTGCCTCATTAAAAACCTTACCAAGAAAAACCCAGTGGGAAAAAGAGTGCAACGTGTATAATACTCCCCCTTACTTCATTGTAGATTCCTTAAGTGTCGCATACCAATTTGTTGTACAAGTTTCTCAAATACTTTTGTCGGCAATGATTTTGTGAATAGGTCGGCTAAATTTTCGCATGAACGGATTTGACAAACATGAATCGAACCATCTTTTTGTAGATCATGTGTTGAGAAGAATTTAGGTGAAATGTGCTTCGTCATGTCTCCTTTAATGTATCTTTCTTTGATTTGAGCTATGCATGACGTATTGTCTTCATTTATTAGAGTTGGATTTTCCCTGATTGTCTCGAGACCGCATTCCACTTGAATATGCTGAATTATTGACCGTAACCAAACACATTCTCAGCCCGCTTCATATAATGCAATTCACTCCGCTCGATTTGATGATGTTGCAGTTAGTGATTGTTTTGTAGATCTCCATGAAATTGTAGTGCCGCCATAAGTGAAAACATATCTTGTTTGTGATCGTGCCTTATGTGGGTCTAATAGGTATCCCGCATCAGCGTTTCCAACTAAAATAGGCTTTGAGTCCCTATGGTAAAGTAGTCCCATGTTTCAAGTGCCACAAAGATTACGGAAAATGTGTTTAATTCCATTCCAATGTCGACGTGTGTGTTCAGCACTATGTCTTGCTAGTACATTTAATAAAAATGAAATGTCGGGGCGTGTATTATTAGCAAGACATATCAAAGCCCCAATTGCACTTAAATATGGAATTTCTGGACCAAGAGTTTCTTCATCACTCTCTTTCGGACGAAAAGGGTCATCTTCTTTATTAAGTGACCGAATAACCATTGGTGAGGTTAATGGATGAGCTTTATCCATATTAAATCGCTTTAACAATTTTTCAGTATAACTTGATTGATGGACTAAAATTCCACTTGACAAATGTTCGATCTGCAGGCCGAGACAAAACTTAGTCATACCAAGATCTTTCATTTCAAATTCATCTTTTAATAATTTCGTAGTGTGTTCAATCTCTTCAGGGTTTCCAATGATATTTAAATCATCAACATATACTGCAATAATTGTAAAACTCACCCTTGATCTTTTGATAAAAACACACGGGCTAATCGGATCACTTTTATATCCCTTTTTCAAAAGATATTCACTTAGACGATTATACCACATTCGTCCAGATTGTTTCAATCCATAAAGAGACCTTTTAAGTTTTATTGAAAACATTTCTCGAGGTTTAGATTTACATGCTTCTAGCATTGTTAATCCCACAGGGAATTTCTTGTAAATATCGCTATCAAGTGATCCGTATAGATAAGTTGTAACAACATCCATAAGGTGCATCTAATATTTGCAAGAGCAATTAGAAATCCAAATGTTGTTGCATCGACAACAGGTGAATATGTTTCTTCATAATCAACTCCAGGTATGTGTGAAAAACCTTGTGCAACAAGTCTTGCTTTGTATCTCACTATCTCAAATTTCTCATTTCTTTTTATTGCAACAACCCATTTATAGCCTATAGGCTTTACGTTATTTGGCGTTTCAACTATAGGACCAAACACTTGACGTTTTTCAAGTGAATCCAGTTCTGACTGTATAGCATTTTTCCATACTGGCCAATCTTTCATGCGTCGACATTCTTCAATGGATTTTGGTACACAATTCTATTCATTCATCACATCAATTGCTATACCATATGCAAATATTTCATCAACACGTGTTTCCTTTCTATTCCAAATTGTTCCATTATGTACATACTTTATTGAGATCTCATAATCGATAGGTACCAGTGCATCTTCTGGGGTTTTGTCAACATGTATGTTATTATTAATCTCTTCAGGGACTTTATTAATAATCATTTCTTGGGTTGTGCTACTTGCATTATTCTTCTCTTTCTTTTTTCGTGGATTTGTATCTTTAGATACTATAGGTCTTCCACGGTTTCTTCGTGTAGAAGACTCATTTTGTAAATCAGCTATATCGATTTGGGAAAGTGCGTTTAAAGCCGGTATATGTGATTTTGTAACTCGCTTAGTATCTGTGAATGCATCCGGTAACTCATTTGCTATTTTTTGTAGATGAATAATCTTTTGGACTTCCAGTTCACATTGACCACTTCGGGGATCAAGAGAAGATATTGATTATGCATTCCAAGTTAAATCTTCACATTTTGACTTTTCTTTTTCTCCCCCTAAGGTTGGAAATATTGTTTCATTGAAATGACAATCATCGAAACGTGCTGTAAACACATATCCGGTTAATGGTTCCAAATATTTAATGATTGACAGAGATAGAAAACCAATGTATATTCCCAACCTTCTTTGTGGTCCCATCTTTGTACGTTGTGGCGGAGAAACTATCTAGCCGAGGTCTTTTAATGCCAAACTGTTAGTTGTTCAAACTGCTTGAGCTCTTCTTGCATAGAAACTATCTAGTCAAGGTCTTTTAATGCTTCCTTCACACGAGCAGGCTCTATCATGCTAAGAAATGATGCAAAGAGTGATTCATTAGCATAAGCTCTATATGGTTGTCAGATCACCAATAATTTGTTTGGTTAGGTGATCACAGGTCCATTTTTCTTTTCGTGTAGAAGGGGGGAACGAGATGGTAACTTAGTGATGAGTGTGGGGATGGATGAAGTGTTGTGCTCAATGGTTTCGAAGGATGGTACCACTGGTTCTGGTTCTGATTCATTTGATTTTGGCATTAAGATAACATTTGGTACAATGTGTTAGTGTATAATAGGAGTAGTGTCAATAGGTTACGAATTTGTGGATGATGAGGATGGTGATGGGAGAAATGTTGATTCTGAAGAATTTGTTGTATCTATAGGTGCTGAAACAGAAGAAGTATTTACATTAGTACCGAAAAAATCTACATAAAAAAGTTCAAATAACTTTATTAAATCTGTGGAAGAAAAAGAAGTAGAATTCGAAGAATCTCCAGGCATTAGAGTGACACATGGTCCTGTGTAATCAACCTCAGGAGTCAGTTGGGCTAACTCATCAAATATGATATTCACATTCTCATTGAATATCATGGTACAAGTGTTGTAAACTTGATACGCCTTTGAATTAGATGAATATCCAATACAAATCGCCTCGTCTACTTTCTCGTTGAACTTTTCAAGATTGTCATTATCGTTTAGTACATAGCACATGCAACCAAAAACTCGTAAGTAGTTGATATAAGGTACTTTATTTAAATATAATTGAAAATGAAGTGCTTATGTATAATGGAAAGATTCTGCGTATAGCAGGCAGTTGAAACGGCTTCGGCCCACAAAAATAACTATAGCATCGAGTAGTTGAGGATGGTACGAGCAGCCTCCACAGGTATATGGTTTCGTCTTTCAACTATCCCGTTTTGGTGAGGTGTTCTGGCAGTTGAATATTGATGATGGATGCCATTATATTGAAGGTAGCTTTTAATTACCGAATTCTTGAATTCTTTTCCGTTTTCTTGAGATGTCTCGTCCTTGGATCGCAAGAACCGCACCCAGATATTTCATGAATAGTCGTCAACGATAACCAACACATATCGTTTTCCTTAATACTTTGTGTTCTCATAGGACCGCATAAATCCATATGAAGCAACTCCAATATCCTCCGTGTAGATGGTTCGGGTTTGGGTTTGTGAGAGGATTTTTTCATTTTTCCCTTCTCACATGCTCCACACATGTGATCTTTTCAATAACACAGTTCTGGGACACCCTTGAGCAGATGTTTGGACGCTAACTTGTTCAGATTGTGGAAATTCGAGTGAGAAAGACGTCTATACCATAGCCAGGATTCTTTTAAAGACACTTTTGACAACAGAAAAATATTATCTTTGACTATGAGCTTGGCTAAACCGATGGTGTATAGGTTTGAGTTTTGGGAACCGGATAATACTCAAAGTTAGCCAGTGCTAAATAAGTTGTGTGACAACCCTTCAACATAGAAAATATCCTTGATGAACAGATTGTTTAGGACTATATCACCATATCCTTCTATTTGAGCGTGATGGCCATTCCCGAATTTAGTTCTGTAGTATTGGTCAACTACATTGGTTAACAACTCCCTTCTACCCGTCATGTATTAGAAGAATCCGAATCCATATACCAAGTGGACTTTCCATGAAATTGATATTATGTTAAAAACACAAGACATTATAATCAGTTTAAATAGGTATGGAAATAGTTGAAATGAAACCATTGTATGAATTACAAGGCATGCAAACTGTTTTTTGAACCAATGTGTTTAGAAAACATGTCTGGTTACGAACGGGTCCTGAACTGTGTGCACAAGAGCCATAATTATGAAGTCTGACATCTGTACTAAGGTGCACAGAAACAATTTGCATCAACATTAAACCACTTTGGGTACCCATTGAAGAATGATTCCTCTATTGTTAGGTATTCCATTATCTATTACTACCATGACAGTTTTAGGAACTCATATTGCAATTATCTCAGGTCTTGATGCAGATACTTTTGGCACCCATTTGTATGTTGTAAGGTCTTCACACTACGGATCTATCCTGACGCGACACACACCAACGAGTGAGGAATCCTCGTTAGCGGATTGACGGTAAGATCACTCACACGAAACATGGAGACTACCACAGCGTTGTACGAACGACTACGAACGAACCTACGCAAGTGATTCTCTCCGAAAACACACACAGATTACTGATAAACTCGAGATCGCCTTCTGCTAATCACTCATCAGAATTCTGCAAAAGTCTTCTAATCATTCGAGTTAATCCCTAATTATAGTGACCAATTCGAGTTTGTCATGGGACAAACTCGAACCAGGCTCAAGGCCCATTCGAATTTGTCCACATGACAAATTCGAATTTGACTTCTATGCTAAATTCGAATTTATCCTAAATTTGAATTTCACATGTAAACTTCTATTTGAATATATGTTTTAACTTATATTTGATTTAATCTTTGAATTTTATGTTTGAACTTCTTGTGTTACACCAAGTTCAAACATACAAACAACAAATATCAAACACATAAAATCACATATATTAAATACTAGTTAATATTCAAAACCTTGTAACATGACTTACACAAAATGCTAACACAACTTAGACTACTATCGTCACACAGGGTGTACCAACAGACTCCCCCTTGATGATAGCTTCTAACTATTTACATTTTGATTAAGTACTTGGTTGATTTAAACTACTACCAGCATACAGGCCTTGTTCAACACATACCTTAACCACATTCTGATACTTTCTAGCCTCAAACTCCAATGGGCATCACTCGAGATTTTATGAGTTTGAAGCACTTGAAGGTCTTCTCTGGAAAGATTGACTAAGTGCAGCGGATCGTACACTCTAAGAATCACTTTTTCTTCAAAGTCTTCCATCACCGCTTCACCTGTTTCACTCTCAACGTACCACCAGTTGAGATTACTCAAGACGTTCTGTGGCATTGGCTTTAGCGGGACTTTCTTCAAACATCTAACTGGTTTATATTGTATTCTCATCCAAGGTCTACCAGTAAGAGGATCAATTCTAGTATTGTCCATCACTCTTTTGTCAACTCTCGGATTGAGCCTTTCAAATTTTCTCGACCTCCCTTCCCTTCTAATGATTTCAGCATAATGGTCGTCTCCGATATTTATAACTCCTTCCATGCCAACGCCTTTATCTCAACCTTGGGCAAGGAGTTGAAATCTTTCAATCTTCTACTAAGAAACTGGAGACCATCCTTTCGCTTAATAATGAATAGTTGCAGTTCTCGATCAAAGAACCAGCTTAGAATATTTCCTGATAGCTCTCCAGCACTCGACACAGACATCTTTTCCTTCAAGTCTAACTTCTTCTTCTCTGCCCTAAACCACAGCTTTCTCTTTTCTTCATTGGTAAGCTCTCTGGCAGGCTCTTCAGATTGTGATTCAACATTTAACGCAGCTTTAACCGCTTCGATGTCAATCACATTATGTTCACTTGGCAGATATGTATCGGTGATGGGATTTTCTTGAATGATAATCTCATTTGCTTCATCTTCCTCATCACCTATCACTTCATCATCTGGTTGCCATTCCGGAACATCTTAAGGAATAATCTCTCCTTCTTCCAACTCATCACCCTCATCTTCAAAATCAAACTCCAACGCCTCTTCCTCAATATTCATTAAAGCTTCAATCATTTCATTCATGTCGCTTTCCGTGATCTTTGAGGAACTGGCTTCTCCTCCTTCAGCTTCACTTTGACTAGGCTCCCCCTGAGTTTCAGCATATAGAGCAGCAGGAAAATCTACTAGCTCATTCTCTTCAGGTGCATTGGGATCATTGCCATCGTCATCATCTTCCCTTCGCTGCTCCTCAGCATCCCTACAACTTGTCTCCCCCTGAGCTTTTAGATTTTTCATTAGCTGCTCAATAAGGGACCTCATTGTTCAGATTTCTGCAGCTTGTCTGCAACAAAAGTTTTTAGCTTAAGATTTTCTTCTCCAATCTTTCCAACAAATTTCTTCAACTCAGCATTCTCCTTATCAACAGTTGCATTATGTGCCTGTATTTCACCGATTGCTTTAGTTAACTGAAAAATTTGGACTTGTTGGAAGTCAACCTTGCTCCTAAGCTCAGAAAACCTTTTATTATCTGTGAAGGTTGATGAAGTGGATGGAATTGATTGGATGGGTGTTGTGATGATTGGTGAGGGAATGGATGTTTGAACAGGTGGTGGTGGTGGTGGCGGAATGGATGTTGGTTCTGATGGCTGAGCGGTAGGCATTTCTGGCTCAGAAGCAGAGCTGATGAAGCTCCCTGCATAAAACGGTGCCTTTTGGCCCTATGCCTAGGCACCAAAGGAGTTATTTCTTCTTCCTCAAAATTTGAGTCATCTGACTCCCTCGAAGCTCTTCTTTGTCTGGCTGATTCATCAATACCTAAGATTCTGGATCCATATCTGCCTATACGGACAGCCGGATCCTCTATCTCTGTTGATGTTGTTTCTACAGCTACGTCTTCTATCTCAATCTCTTCCATTTCTTCCTACTCACTCTCTTCTTCAACATGTACACAATCCTCTATCTGCCTAAAAACATCTTCTTCTCCTTCTGGAGGTTCCAAGATATTTCTAACGAGCTCAGCAGTAATTTCCTCATTGGCATGTGGTCCAGATGCCCAAATTTCTTCCAAAGTTTCGACCCTTGGATCAGATACGGGCGGTACAGTTGACGGACTAGCTTCCTCTGGCTCCTGCACTTGGCTGGTTGAAGGCCCAGTGGCCTGAGTCTGTCTGACTGATTGCCTTTGCCTTCTCCTTTGTTGCTGAGGCCTGGGCTGTTGCTGTGGCTGTTGTGGAATTTGAACTTCCCCTGCCCAATTGGCGCCTTCAGGTACTTGGAAATCATGATTAACCACCGCACCAAAAAGTGGTGCCTCCACTGGCCTAGCCAGAGCACCTCTGTGTGCTTGGCAGTCTGCAAAAATTCTTTTATCAATGACAGCAACACTTTGAATATCGTTCAGCTGCAGCAGGTTCGGCAGAAATGTCTTATCAGCATCATTACAAATCTCGGATACAGGAAAAATCTTTCTCGCGCCGGAGCTGTTATCTGTTGAACAAACTCTGCAAAGAACATCTCTGAATAGCTGAATCGCTGATTGTAAACTAACGCAATCATTCCTGACTGAATTTTTGAAACGATAAAGACGTGTGCTAGATATCTCCATTGCCCGATCAGCCCACTCTTTATGTACGAGGACTTAGCCACATCCAGGCTATATCCCATTCTGATAAATGCAGCTTGCCTGATTGCTAACGGAAAGTCAATCAGCCCATTTTCTTGCTCTGGAGAGCCTAACTGCAACACTCTACGCAATACGTCAGCTGAAAGCACGAGAGGGTGTCTAGCAATCCTGGTCCTTAGTACTGTTGGAATAACAGTACAATCGACTTGTAGATGTTCCCAAAATTCACGAACGTATGGGATTACTATCTGAATGTTATGCGACAGGGCATAAGAAATCCTTGAACCGACCAAAGAATCCACCATTTGGCGGTATGCTTGAGCCTCAGGCAGCTCATGGTCCGTAGAAATGACCATATTATACTTTGGAATAAAAGCTCTATCTGCCATATCTGCACCATAAAGTATATAAAATATTAGAATTATCCATAAAAACATAAACTTGTTTTAATTCAAATTTGTTTTATCTTGGACTTGTGTAAGTACCAAATCCAACACATATGAATTTCTACAAGTTTGATTTAAATTTTAAGCAAATAATTCGAATATAATGGTAAACTCGAATGACAAGTTCGAAACAACCATAGTTTCGAATTTATTGGCTGCTTCGAGTTTAATGACAAACTCGAATCAACGATCAAATTCGAACTCATGATCAAAGTCGAACATGTCGGTTTGAGTGACAACAAAAATCCAAGATTTCAACCATTTTAGACTTAGAAAATTACATCCACTAGTCCTAATAGGTTCTAATCAAAGATATTTGTAATCAATTTGATGTTTCACCAGTTCAAACGTTGTTATTTTGAAAAACTAACTTCAAACCATTAAAACTTCAAAATCGAGTGATTTTAGCTCAAATTGAGTCTAAAACCTCCAAAATCTTGTACAATAATGTTGATTATACCTAGATTTGTTAGGAGTCTTGAACACAATCGGACAAAAACTCGACAAATAGTGTAAAACTCGAAAACGACAAAGTCGAACACACAAACTTGAAATCTCTCAGACTAAACTCGAAGGCTCAAATTCGAAGGTAGGTGATAATGACTTGTCACTGTTGACCTATTTATACCAACCACCTTCGAGTTTGTGACATCTTTCGAATTTAATGCCAAACTCGAAGTCCCTGCCAAATTCGAACATGCATTTCATTTTGATTTTAGCTTAAAGTCGAATTTGAACTTGAAAATTTTTAAAATTTTGAAAATTTTGAAAATCTTTGAAATAAATTCAACTGTTACAACTTTTTCGTGTAACAGAATAAACTATGCCAAATCTTTTACCCTAAGCACAAGATTTTCAAGAAGTGTTTATTTTATTCAACTAGGAACGCACCCTCAGTAATTTTGACCTTTTCCTACGTAAAAATAAAAAAAATTAAAAAATAAAAGGAAAAAATGAAGTAAAAAGTAAAAATTTAGAAGATAAAATAAAATAAAATAAATTAAAGCTAAAATTGTGAGCACAAATTAAACTTAGACTAATCTACATTATTTTAAAATTTACGACTTATACTAAACACTTAACAGACTATTTTTGACGAGCATAGTCAAAGAAAGGTTCAATCAGATAGCGGTGTTAAATACGCACTTTTAGTATTCAAACTTTCACACTTAGGGATTTTTTATTCCTTTGATTGTTTGTCGTGACATACATTTCTAGCCGATTGTTGGTATTATTTTCCCTTTAAACATGTTACACTTCGGGATATCCCTTGGCCCTTTTATTTATCAAGAAATTACCTTACATGACTCATACATAGACATACTTTTATGATCAAGGCATACACACAATAATTATAACTTTTTGGTATTGCAAACTTTCTTCAAAAGGCAAACCTCGGACACAGGTCTGTATTTACATACAACAAAGTGTCTTAGTTTGTCTTAAGGTTTATTTTTAAAGCTAGCAAGACAGCGATGACAGGTCTATACCGACGTACAACAAAGCGACTTATCTTGCTAACGCGAGTCAAACCAGAGGCAACAGGTCCGTACTTACGTACAACAGAGTTACTTGTTTTGACTCTTAACTCAGTATGATTTTTCTATGTTTTCCATTTCTTTAAGATGTATCTGATGTTGCTATACATCCCCAGAAAGTTTGCATACCTCATTTAGAAACAATGTATGTATGTCTCTAACATAAAAATTAAGACCAATTGGTCATACATCTAAGTTAGTGACACGTCTGACTTTTTCTTGAATATTTTATTAGCCTTGAGACTCCCTGTATGTATTATGCCTACCAACATATCAAACTGGATAATGTATAACACTTAGATTTTTAGGTGAATTATGTGTGAAAGCTAAACACTTAGAGCTTGTATAACTGTGCTAATTTTCGTCACTTTGAACCTATGCATCTAAGACTTAACTCTTTTTCTGATATTCCCCTTTTTTGAACTTTTTATGGTCTTCTCTCTTTTTTCTTTTGTTTTTCATAAGTAAAAGTAAGAAAATAAAATAACCTTTTTCTTATATAAGGAAACTATTCTAAGTTACTAAACTTACTATAAAAAGAAAGAAAAGCTACTGAAATAAATAGAAATAAAACTCTACTAAGGTCAACTCACTCTGGATTACGCATTCCGTTTAGCTGAATCGAATACTCAAAACGTGACTTATCAAAAGCTTTGGTAAATAAATCTGCATTATTATCATCCGTTGCCACTTTTACCAGCTTGATTATGTTCTTTTCAGCACAATCACGCATAAAATGATGTCTTATGTCTATGTGCTTGGTTTTATTATGTTTAACAGGATTATTAGTTATAGCAATTGTTGACTGGTTATCTATCCTAATAGGAGTATGAGTATAAGTCAAGCGTAATCCCGCAATTGTTGTTGTATCCACAGAACCTGTGAACAACAACTACCAGCAGCAACATATTCGGCCTCGCACGTTGACACGACTACCGAAGTCTGTTTTTTGCATTCCCAGGAAACGAGTCTCCCTCCTAGGAACTGACAACCTCCAGTTGTTGACTTGTGCGTCAAGCTGCATCCTCCGTAGTCTGAATCCGTGAATGCTTCCAATTCCAGATCGCCCTCCGCGTGATACCAAAGTCCCAGCTTCGGTTTCGACTTGAGGTATCGTAGAATCCGCTTCACAGCTTTCATGTGCATCTCTTTCGGATTAGCTTGAAACCTAGCACAAATATAAACAGCAAACATAATATCAGGTCTAGAAGTAGTTAAATACATAATTGACCCAATCATGGCCCGATATAACGGTATCACTTTCAGTACCCGGTCCGAGATTGTGATTCACTTGAATTGGCGTGCTGAAATGAGCTATCAGTTTTGTCCCTTCCATCCCGAAGCACTCTAATATGTCGTAGACATACTTCGTCTGATGGATAAACATGCTTCTTTTGGTCAACTTGCAAACCCAGAAAGAAGTTTAACTCACCCATCGCACTCATCTCGAACTTTGACTTCATAACCTTCTCAAAGTCTTTGCACATTTGTTCGTCTGATGATCTAAAAATGATATCATCCACGTACACTTGTACCAAGATAAAATGTTCTCCTTTTCGCTTCACGAACAGCGTACTGTCTATTCTCCCTCTTTCAAACCCGTTTTCTAAAATAAGGTTGGATAGAGTCTCGTACCACGCCCTCGGTGCTTGATATAATCCGTGCAAAGCCTTATCTAACCGATATACTCTGTTTGGATATTTCAGATCTGTAAACCCGGGCGGCTGTTCCACATATACCAGTTCCTTCACTTTCCCATAAAGGAAAGCACTCTTAACATCTAGCTGAAAAACCTTAAAACCTTTGAAGGAAGCAAAAGCCAGAAACAAGCGGATTGCTTCAAGCCTTGCGACTGGCGCGAGCACTTCATTGTAATCGATTCCTTCCACTTGGTTGAAACCCTTTACAACTAACCTTGCTTTGTTGCGAGTGACTATACCCCTATCATCTCTCTTGCACTTAAAAACCCATTTGGTTCCTATTGCAACTTCTCCTCGAGGTAACGGAACTAACTCCCACACTTCTGGTTTCCTAAACTGTGACAGTTCTTCCTGCATCACTTCAACCCAAGAGTTGTCTTTTAGTGCCATTTGCACGTTTTTCGGCTCTACTTGCGATATGAAACATGAATAGAGGCAGCTATGAAAGACCTCAGAATCATTTGTCATCGACAACAACACTGTGTTGTTATTTAAACTACTCCTAGTCCTTACACCAGCATTAGGACTTCCTATGATGCTTTCTATAGGATGGTTCTTGTTGATCCTAGATGTCTCTATCTCGTCAACTCTCAGATTATCTCCCAAATTAGATCCTATCTCTCCTAACAGGGGAACGACTTCAGACTCCACATTTTCTTCCTCGTGGACATTTTCCTCAGAATTAGAAGTAGTTGTCTGATTTTCGTTTGTAGGCACTTCAGAATCAGTAACTTCTGGAGATCTATCTTCAGTTGATGTAGGCTCGGATGTTGATTGAAAAGTGGTCCTCGGAAAGCTATGACCCTCGTCATTCAGATTTAATGACGACATGTCCTTTTCGATAGTACCTGCATTTTCATCCAAAGAAATGTTAAATGACTCAAACAATTTGTCATAATCAAATAACCATTCCAGACCAGTTTGGGGTTCATGTGTATAACTTGTGACATCTATGTTATACACAATTTCTACAGTACCATTAGATTTATTAAAAACCCGTTTGTTTGGTGAGTTTGACACATAACCTAGGAAGTATCCTTCGTCAGCCTTTTCACCAAACTTAGGTTGATGTTTTGTTCTCATTAAAGTACATGGTACCCCAAAAGGTTCAAAGCCAGTTAAATTAGGTGACCTTTTATTAAAAACTTCATAACAGGTTTTGTTCAAAGATTTGACAGTAAGGACCCGGTTTAAAACATGGCACGCGGTATTCACTGCCTCCCCCCAAAACATGGTAGGAAGCTTTGAATCCGATAGCATGGTCCTTGCTGCCTCAATCAATGTCCTGTTTTTCCGTTCGGCCACCCCAATTTGTTGTGGCTCATAAGGTGCACTAAATTGATACACTATGCCCTTTGATAGGCAATATACACCAATTACTGTGTTTTTAAACTCTGTTCCGTTATCACTTCGAATTCGTTGAACCCTTGTTCCATATGAATTTTTCACTTGGTCTAAGAACCCGATGAGCTTGGTAGTCGTCTCGTCCTTTGAACCTAAAAAGAAAACCCAAGAAAAACGTGAGTAATCGTCAGTAATAACTAAACAGTACCAACTACCACCTATACTCCTTTTGTTGATTGGTCCGAAGAGGTCCATATGCAACAAATCGAATGTGGCAGCTATGGAGTTCTGAGTCTTGGACTTGTGTGCCTTCTTGTGTTGTTTTCCTTTCTTGCACGGTAGACACTTATCCTCGAACTGAAAACTCTTCATTGGAACACCTTGCACCAGTCCATTTTTTGTAATGTAGTTCATCTTTCTCAGGTGCAAGTATGCCATGCGTCTGTGCCATAACACCGACTCAGTCTCTGAAGCTTTAGTTAACAGACAAATTGGTCCCATCGAAGATTCCGGCTTGTTCGTGTCGAGCATGTACAAGTCATTCTTCCTTGGAGCCCTCATCAGTATCCACTCTTTAGGTACTTTCAAAACCCCGGTTTCAGCACTAACGCCTCAGTATCAGTGAACAATACTGAGTTCTTCTTATCACAGATTTGAGATACACTGATGAGATTGTGAACCAGTTTATCAACGTGATAAACTTGATCCAATTTGATAGTCCCATTAGTGACCACTCCAGTACAAGTGATATTCCCTCCTTTATTGCCAGCAAATGATACAAATCCCCGATTCCCTCTCTTGAAGTCTGCGAGTAGACTTCTTTCCCCTGTCATGTGCCTGGAGCAACCACTGTCGACGAACCATTTGTTGTTTGGACCTGTAGTTATCTCCTGCTCATGAAAGAAAATAGGTTAGTTATCACAGGGAACCCAAGCCATAACTGACTTGGTAATACCATTCTCGTCCACATACTTAAACTCTTTCAAATACCCATTTCTCCTTTCAGGTGACTTGGGTCTTTGAACTGGAGTCTGTTGTGGTGCTGAGTGATTTAAGTTCACTCTTTGCCTTTGTGTAGGCATTTGCTGTGGAGCTCTTGAATAATTACGATTATATGGCAATTCCAATTGATATCCCTGAGCTCTACCCGGTGTTTGATGTCTTACAGGAGTGTGTGACCTAACCGGAGTGTAACCTCTGCTAGGTGTGGTACTCCTATAGTTCTGTTGTGGTCCTGACCTAGATTGGTTAACGACTCTATTTGGTGAATTAGTCCTAATCACTTCTTTTGGTCGACCTGACACAAGCATTTGTTTTACAGCAGATTTTGGTGCAGGTTGCACAGTTTTCTCGGTATTCTTAGAACTACTAGTGCTTGCAACACTTGTAGATGGCTTAGGTTGTTCTTGCTTTCCCATCTTAGGTGTAGTATCTACTTTCCTATGCGGACAGCTAGAAGCAACATGCCCCCTTTCGTGACATCTAAAGCAAGACATTTTATCAATTGACTTTTTGTGTGTGCCCTTTGATTTAGTTGTCTCACTAGTGTCTGGCTCTTTTTGTCCAACTATAGCGACTTGTTCATCATCCTGATCATTAAAGTCAATTTTTTGTTTTCCTACAGTTTTATCACTAGAGGATGGCACAAATTTAACTTTCTTAATCTTGATATTATTATCAGTCACCTTAGTTTCATTTTCTTTTACAGGTTCAGACACTGGTTCCGGTATTTCCTCTGATTCAACTGATTTCTCAGTTTTCTCCTGAGTTTGAGGTACATAGTTATCGTTGAAAGGTGGTAGACTCTCATGATATCCTAGACCTACAGGCTTCTTAGACTGACGATGTGCATCTAAGATTTTCCCTAGGTTAAGAGATGAGTTACTAAACTTTTCAAGTTTACTATTGGCCTCAGCTACCTTCACCTTAACTCGGCTAGCTCTACGTCTTTGGATTTTAGCTCCTTGGTTAATGCCTCAACATGTTCATACATTAGTTCTAACCTAACACACTGTTCGCTCAGTTTGTCCTTTAGAACTATAACATCTTGTGCATCAGCCTTTAGCTTATCCCTAAGATCTTGTTTTATATCCATTAGGCTAGCATTATCTGATTTTAACGTTTCATTTTAAGCAGATATGGTTTGATGTGATTCTAGTACTAAATTTAACCTATCGTCAGATGTAGCACACAATGCACATAAATCATGGAAAAGAGAAAAGTTTAGAGATACCTTGGCATGATCTGATTCTACGTTGGCCATCTTCGCGGCAAACTCCAGAATTGTCTGATCAGCTGACTTTTCTACCCACATCGGACTGCTTTCACTGTAAATGCTGTCCCTTGTGGTTTCCTCTGCCCCTTCACTTCCAGTCTCAGTCACTTCAGCCATAAAGGCTCTAGCATTCGATTCCGGATGTGAACTCCAGTCATAAGTTCCATCAAGCTGTCTGTCTGATGTGACATTTGATAATAGACCAGCTATATTCGCTTGACTGGTAGAACTACTCGGCAGATATCGCCCTTGTGATTGGTGCTGATACTGTCCCTGTTGATTCTGATACTGTCCCTTATAGTTCTCTACTTTCGGTCTCTGACACTCTCTAGCGAAGTGTCCTAACCCTTGACAGTTGTAACATTTAACCTTGGATTTATCGAATCCAATCTTATTGTTACTAACATTCAGATTTCTTCGCGTTCTTTTGATGAACCTCTTAACTCTCTGAGTTACCATGGCCAGTTGCCATTGCAGATCCAATTCTTCAAGATCATCAGGGTCTACTTGATCGTAATTCTCATCCCAAATTGCAGGATCGTTTATTTTGCCCTGAACGCAATTGCCGTAAGCGGCCACGAATGAAGCCAACAGATTCAGATGGTCTTCAGCCGATTTTGCACTCATAGGCATCTTTGAATATCCTCTAGATGTAGATGCCGGTGTAGCCTGATGCTGCTTTTCTTCTGGTCTAGCAAACCCTAAGAAAGCCCTACTCTGTGAGTCTTTTGTCTCAGCCGGTGACGACGTCTCTCCCAAGAAGAAAGCTGTAGCTGTCTTCAATTCAGCTGCCACTGAAGGTTTTGATTTCCCGAAGTACATTGCAGGATCTTGAACTTGGTCATAATCCGTTTCTTTCTTCAGCAACTCAAAATGATACGCCCTCAGCATTCCTACAACATTCTCTAGAGTCAGTATAGTATTTGTCTTCATCACGCTTTATTAAGGCCACATACATCTCCCATTTGGCCGGTAAAGCATCCAGAAGCTTGTTATTCTTCTCAGTTTCACTATACTCCACGTCATGGCTGTCTAACTCAGTTAGCAGATGATAGAATCGTGTGATAGTCTCATCCAGCTTTTCATTCTTCAATGCTTTGAAGATAGCAAACTGCTGCTTGAGCATCTCCATTCGATTTTTTCAAACCCTCGGGTTACCCTCACACCGTTTCTCTAACGCATCCTATAGCTCTTTTGATGTCTTCTGATTACGAAAGGTATGTAGTATTTCCTGAGGTAATGCCATCCGAATGACAGAGAATGCACGGTTTTCAGCCTCATAAACTTTCTTATCTTCATCTTTCATCTTTGAATATGATAAGACTCGTTGACGACCTTCAACCTCTGCAGTAGGTGGAATGTATCCCTCGTCGATACAAATCCACATGCGCATATCATTAAATCGCGCGAAGTCGGCATACCGATCCTTCCACCAGTAATAATCTTCAAGTTTCATCATCTTTGGCGGAGAATTTGCTTTTCCAACCTCGTGATCCATCTCCATAACCCATGGTAGACTTGTCATTGTTTCCAATATAATTGAATTTAAACTTAATTAATTTAATTCGAAATTAATTTAAATTAATTCTTTCGAATTAAAGTAAATTCGAATCTAATTAAATTTAAACCTGTTTCGGATTAAATTCGAATTAAGTTCTTAAATCCAACTAAAGTCGAAATTGATGACAAAATCGAAGGTCACTAAATTCGAGATTCCAAATAAATTCGAAACCCCACTTAAACTCCAAATTCCCTTGTTCGATTTTAGAGTAAAGTCGAAATCCCCAAGCAAATTCGAACTGGCCAAATTCGAAGCAAACTCTTAAGGAAAGTCGAAAGGAGTGTATTTTGATCAAACTCGAAAGTGAGTAAACCCTAATTTCTCCTTAACAAACTCGAGCTTCGCAAATTCGAAAAACGGCTAATACCTCGAGTTTTTCAAGTTTTTCAGATTAAATCAATATTTTTACAAGTAAAAATATTGATTTTGATAAAAAAACGTGAACTACAACAAAGTATTTCCTGGAATCTAATTTGATAAGCTCGAAAACTTCAAAAATACGTGATATTCACCGTCTAAAACGTCAAGAAACCTAGGATGTATCGTATGAACACGAAGAACACGAACACCCCGTTGGCTCTGATACCACTTGTAAGGTCTTCACACTACGGATCTATCCTGACGCGACACACACCAACGAGTGCGGAATCCTCGTTAGCGGATTGACGGTAAGATCACTCAGACGAAACACGGAGACTACTACAGCGTTGTCGTAAATTCGAATCTAATTAAATTTAAACTTGTTTTGGATTAAATTCGAATTAAGTTCTTAAATCCAACTAAAGTCGAAATTGATGACAAAATCGAAGGTCACTAAATTCGAGATTCCAAATAAATTCGAAACCCCACTTAAACTCGAAATTCCCTTGTTCGATTTTAGAGTAAAGTCGAAATCCCCAAGCAAATTCGAACTGGCCAAATTCGAAGCAAACTTTTAAGGAAACTCGAAAGGAGCGTATTTTGATCAAACTCGAAAGTGAGTAAACCCTAATTTCTCCTTAACAAACTCGAGCTTCGCAAATTCGAAAAACGGCTAATACCTCGAGTTTTTCAAGTTAAATCAATATTTTTACAAGTAAAAATATAGATTTTGATCAAAAACGTGAACTACAACAAAGTATTTCCTGGAATCTAATTTGATAAGCTCGAAAACTTCAAAAATACGTGATATTCACCGTCTAAAACGTCAAGAAACCTAGGATGTATCGTATGAACACGAAGAACACGAACACCCCGTTGGCTCTGATACCACTTGTAAGGTCTTCACACTACGGATCTATCCTGGTGCGACACACACCAACGAGTGCGGAATCCTCGTTAGCGGATTGACGGTAAGATCACTCACACGAAACACGGAGACTACTACAGCGTTGTCGTAAATTCGAATCTAATTAAATTTAAACCTGTTTCGGATTAAATTTGAATTAAGTTCTTAAATCCAACTAAAGTCGAAATTGATGACAAAATCGAAGGTCACTAAATTCGAGATTCCAAATAAATTCGAAACCCCACTTAAACTCGAAATTCCCTTGTTCGATTTTAGAGTAAAGTCGAAATCCCCAAGCAAATTCGAACTGGCCAAATTCGAAGCAAACTTTTAAGGAAACTCGAAAGGAGCGTATTTTGATCAAACTCGAAAGTGAGTAAACCCTAATTTCTCCTTAACAAACTCGAGCTTCGCAAATTCGAAAAACGGCTAATACCTCGAGTTTTTCAAGTTTTTCAGATTAAATCAATATTTTTACAAGTAAAAATATTGATTTTGATAAAAAACGTGAACTACAACAAAGTATTTCCTGGAATCTAATTTGATAAGCTCGAAAACTTCAAAAATACGTGATATTCACCGTCTAAAACGTCAAGAAACCTAGGATGTATCGTATGAACACGAAGAACACGAACACCCCGTTGGCTCTGATACCACTTGTAAGGTCTTCACAGTACGGATCTATCCTGGTGTGACACACACCAACGAGTGCGGAATCCTCGTTAGCGGATTGACGGTAAGATCACTCACACGAAACACGGAGACTACTACAGCGTTGTCGTAAATTCGAATCTAATTAAATTTAAACCTGTTTCGGATTAAATTTGAATTAAGTTCTTAAATCCAACTAAAGTCGAAATTGATGACAAAATCGAAGGTCACTAAATTCGAGATTCCAAATAAATTCGAAACCCCACTTAAACTCGAAATTCCCTTGTTCGATTTTAGAGTAAAGTCGAAATCCCCAAGCAAATTCGAACTGGCCAAATTCGAAGCAAACTTTTAAGGAAACTCGAAAGGAGCGTATTTTGATCAAACTTGAAAGTGAGTAAACCCTAATTTCTCCTTAACAAACCCGAGCTTCGCAAATTCGAAAAACGGCTAATACCTCGAGTTTTTCAAGTTTTTCAGATTAAATCAATATTTTTACAAGTAAAAATATTGATTTTGATCAAAAACGTGAACTACAACAAAGTATTCCCTGGAATCTAATTTGATAAGCTCGAAAACTTCAAAAATACGTGATATTCACCGTCTAAAACGTCAAGAAACCTAGGATGTATCGTACGAACACGAAGAACACGAACACCCCGTTGGCTTTGATACCACTTGTAAGGTCTTCACACTACGGATCTATCCTGGCGCGACACACACCAACGAGTGCGGAATCCTCGTTAGCGGATTGACGGTAAGATCACTCACACGAAACACGGAGACTACTACAGCGTTGTCGTAAATTCGAATCTAATTAAATTTAAACTTGTTTTGGATTAAATTCGAATTAAGTTCTTAAATCCAACTAAAGTCGAAATTGATGACAAAATCGAAGGTCACTAAATTCGAGATTCCAAATAAATTCGAAACCCCACTTAAACTCGAAATTCCCTTGTTCGATTTTAGAGTAAAGTCGAAATCCCCAAGCAAATTCGAACTGGCCAAATTCGAAGCAAACTTTTAAGGAAACTCGAAAGGAGCGTATTTTGATCAAACTCGAAAGTGAGTAAACCCTAATTTCTCCTTAAGAAACTCGAGCTTCGCAAATTCAAAAAATGGCTAATACCTCGAGTTTTTCAAGTTTTTCAGATTAAATTAATATTTTTACAAGTAAAAATATTGATTTTGATAAAAAACGTGAACTACAACAAAGTATTTCCTGGAATCTAGTTTGATAAGCTTGAAAACTTCAAAAATACGTGATATTCACCGTCTAAAACGTCAAGAAACCTAGGATGTATCGTATGAACACGAAGAACACGAACACCCCGTTGGCTCTGATACCACTTGTAAGGTCTTCACACTACGGATTTATCCTGACGCGAGACACACCAACGAGTGCGGAATCCTCGTTAGCGGATTGACGGTAAGATCACTCATACGAAACACGGAGACTACCACAGCGTTGTACGAACGACTACGAACGAACCTACGCAAATGATTCTCTCCGAAAACACACACAGATTGCTGATAAACTCGAGATCGCCTTCTGCTAATCACTCACCGGAATTCTACAAAAGTCTTCTAATCATTCGAGTTAATCCTTAATTATAGTGACCAATTCGAGTTTGTCATGGGACAAACTCGAACTAGGCCCAAGGCCCATTCGAATGTGTCCACATGACAAATTCGAATTTGACTTCTATGCTAAATTCGAATTTATCCTAAATTCGAATTTCACATGTCAAACTTCTATTTGAATATATGTTTTAACTTATGTTTGATTTAATCTTTGAATTTTATGTTTGAACTTCTTGTGTTACACCAAGTTCAAACATACAAACAACAAATATCAAACACATAAAATCACATATATCAAATACAAGTTAATATTCAAAACCTTGTAACATGACTTACACAAAATGATAACACAACTTAGACTGCTATCGTCACACAGGGTGTACCAACATATGTAGGGCCAACTGGCTTTGAAACCTTTGGTGATGGAGCTTGTTAGGAAATAATCTTAGTATGTCAAGCTGTTAGTTAGGATTTCTCAAACTGTTAGTAGTATTTCTGTGTAATTACAAAGTTTGAGCTGCTAGTTCAAGAAACTCGAGCTGCTAGTTCAAAAGTTCAAGCTGCCAGAATCAAAGTTCAAGTTGCTCAACAATCAGATAACAGAAAGGATTATAAATCAGGAAGTGATAAGGATTTCAAGATTTGAAGATCTTCCAAAGATATCCACTACCAGAGAAATCACAGTTTGTCAAGAAAACAAATCAGAAGGCTATAAATAGAGATAGACTTGGTCTTTCTCATAAAAATCTCGATGCTCAAGAATTAAAATTGTAATTGCATTCTGATTAAGTTCTGAAGCCTCTATGGTTGAAAAACCCTAATAACAGTTTGTGTTCTTCGTGTAATCAAACAGATTAGAGGTGATTGTAATCATAGTTTGGTGATATAAAAGGTTTTGATATTAATTGTGTTTATTTGATTGTCTTTTCTTTATTGATCTGAAAGTTTTCTTAAAACAATTAAGTGTTATTCCGCAAACTTCTTAATTGGATTTTGATTTAAAACAAGGTTTTTGGTTTAACTCTGATTTATTCAAACCAGTTAATCTTAGGTGATTTTGATCTTGACAAGTGGTACCAAAGCCTTAGGTTCTGTTTCGTTTTTATTCTTTGTTTTCAATGTCAGAAACTTCCATCTTTGAATATTTAAATCTTTTTCTACAACGGAGTTTGACGGCAGTAGTAGTGTATATTGGCAAGGACTTAAAGTGCCTATGCTCAAACCCACAGAGTTCGAGATGTGGAAACTCAGGATTCAACAACACATTCAATTCATTGATTATGCCTATGGAAAGCTGTTGAAAATCCTCCTGCAGTTGATCCTGAACTGGATGCTGATGGCAAACCAAAAAGAACACCTCCAAAAACTGAGATTGAGAGAAATGCTAGAATGAATGAAGTCAAGTCTCTCACTATTTTACAAATAGCCATTCCTAATGCATATCAACATAAGTTTAAAAAATTGTATACTGCTCATTCTCTATGGCTTGCTTTAGAGAAAAGATTTGCTGGCAATGCTAGCACAAAAAGAAACCAAAAGGATCTTTTAAAACAGCATTATGAAAATTTTTCTGGTGGAAAGAATGAAAACCTTACTCAAATCCTTGATAGGTTCAATAAGCTGATAGGAGAATTGGAGAGTGCTAAGGTTAGCCTGGATCAAGATGAGGTAAACAGAAAGTTCCTCAGATCTCTTGGTGAAGAATGGACAATATATGTTGCACAATGGAGAACAAAGGACACTCTAGATGAAATACAGTTGGATGATCTTTATAACAACTTGAGAGTGTTTGAGTCTGGAATTGAAAATAAAAAGAAACTCTTTTCTTATAATCAAAACACTGCTCTGCTATTATCTGCACCTAATGATAAATCAAACTGCTGTGATTCTTTTACAGGGACTGATGGCAACACTTTTGAGGTTCATTATGAGGCATTTGTTGCAAGTGATGGACTATTTGCTCTAAACTTTGAAGATCTGGAACAAATCCATCCAGATGACCTAGAAGAGATGGACTTAAAGTGGCAACATGCCATGTTGACTATGAGGCTAAAAGGTTTCTTAAAAGAACTGGCAGAATAAACTTTCAGGCCAGAACAGAAGGCGATCTAGCATTTGACAAATAAAAGGTTGAGTGTTTCAAGTGTCACAAACTTGGACACTTTGCTAGAGAGTGTAGATCACAAAGTCAGCAGCCACCAAGACCCCAACAGACCAGTTAAACACAATCCTCACAGGCTCTTGTTTCTCGAGAAGACACTATTTTTGACTGGAGTGACCAAACAGAAGAGGAGTTTCAGAATCAAGCTCTTATGGCAGAAACTTCCACTGAACTACCATCTGAGGTAAATACTAAACTCTGCTCCCAAGCATGAAAAATATGGTTAAAAAGTACAGAGATCATAATGAAAGCACATGTAAAACTTTAGCTAAGATGGAAGAGAGGAGGTATGAGTATATGCAGGCAATAGAGGATCTTGAAAAACAGATCAATGACTATAAGGACAACGAGATTCAGATGAGACATGATAGAACATATCATGAGTGGGAGAAAAATGAACTTGAAGAGAAAATACAGACCTTTAATAAGAAACTAGAAGATGTTGAACAAAAGGTGCTAGAAGCTCACAAGAAAGTAGAATATATAAACATAGATTAGGGTAGCTTCAAGTTGGCCAATCAAAAGCTAGAACACCTAAGGACAGTTCAACTCAAAGATAGAGTAAAATCTCAACTCAATCCCAAGGAAGGAATAGGATATAATGCTACCCCACCTCCCTATAACAATAAATACGTCCATCCTATGAGTGAAGTTGCTGATAGGCTTGTGAATGAACCATTAGATGAGAAGATGAAAACTGTAGATCCTATCCTTGACGATAAGCCTGAGCTGGAAGAAGAACTGAATACTAATAAAGGCAGTAAAAGTGAGACAGCAGAGAGTGATTCCAAAACCATGAGTGAACCTATAGTGCCTCTTGTTTCTAACCCTATTAGAACCAGCAGCCTGAGGGAAGAAACCAATAGTTTGAAAGGAAAAGAGAAGTTGAGTGAATACAACCATGCTTCACATGTTTCTGTACCTGCTAACTGTAATTTTGCATCCTCTTCCAAGACAGATAAAAAGGGTAAAAATGTTCTAGTATGCACATGCCAAAAGTATGGTGTACAAAAGTTTCCCGCACATCAGCTGGTGAGGGGAAATCAAAGGAACAAGAATCAGTTATGGTCACACAAAACTGCTTCCCCTATCAAAACAATCAAAAGATGTTTTCAATATGGCAGGAAAAACCATTTGGCCAAGCACTGTTTATATAAACCACCAGTTGAAAGACATACGGTGTTTCAAAAACATGTTGTTTCACAAAAACCAAAAGCTTCAAAGGCCTCAAAACCTGTCACCCTAGTTCCAAAGAATACAGTTGACCACAGGTTCATACAGGTCAATAAAAAGCAGGCTGTACACAAAAAACAAGCTTTAATGAAATCTAAATTGAGTGCGAAACAGGAATGGAGTGACAAAGGCAAAAACACAATTCAAATTGCTAATACAAAAGATGGAACTGTTAAGTCAAAAGTTGGAACTGGCAGTGCAAAATCTGAAGCTGCTGGCACTCAACATCCAGTTCCAACTGCTAAGACAAATACTGGAACCGGTAGTGGATCATCTGAGACTGTTAAAGAAAAAGTTGGAAAGAACACCTGGACACCCCATGTCATAACTAAATACTCAGCACATAATTCACCAGTGGATCTCACTAAGTTTAAAAAGTCACAAACAGTATTTAGTTATGTTAATGCACAAGGACAACCCAAAACCAACTTGGTTTGGGTTTACTCCACTACTAACTGAGCTTTTTTCTGTGCAGGGCAACCACAGGAACCAACATAAGACAAGATGGCATGTGGACAGTGTCTGCTCTAGGCACATGACAGGCAATTCTGAGTGCCTGTCTAAATTCAAAGGCATTGATGGAGGATATGTTGCATTTGGGGGAAATTCCAAAGGAGGTAAGGTAACAGGTAAAGGTAATGTTAAATCAGGCAGTATGATTTTTAATGATGTACTGTATCTTGAACAGCTGAAGTATAACTTACTAAATGTGTCTCAAGTGTATCACAAACAAAATGTTGTTCTGTTCACAGACTCTAAATGGATTGTCCTATCCAAAGATTTTAAAATTCCTGAAAATCTTGTTTTACTAAGAACACCAAGAAAGGACAATGTCTACTGTTTGGACATAGAAAGCTTATCCAAAGTAAATACTTTAAGCTGTTTAATATCCAAAGCATCATATAATGAGTCTGCTCTTTGGCACAGAAGGATGTGTCACATGAAGTTCAAATCAATGAATGCTTTAGTAAAAAATAACTTAGTAAGAGGTTTACCACAAAAGGAGTTCATATGTGATGATCATTGTGTAGCCTGCCTCAAAGGCAAGCAACACAAAACTTCTCATAAGGCCAAAGAAGTAAATTCAATCTCTTCTGCTCTATATCTTCTTCATATGAATCTTTTTGGTCCAACTTCTGTTTTGAGTTTGAATAAAAGAGCATACTGTTTAGTCATTGTTGATGATTTCACCAGGTTTACATGGGTGTATTTTCTTAGGACTAAGGATGAGACTGCTGAGTTGGTTAAATCCTTTATTCTAAAGATTGAAAACCAGTCTAACTTAAAAGTAAAGGTTATCAGGTCAGACAATGGAACTGAGTTTAAAAATCGTGACTTAAACAGTTTCTGTGAGTCAAAAGGAATTGCAAAATAGTATAGTGCGCCTAGAACACCACAACAAAATGAAGTAGCTGAAAGGAAGAATACAACATTTATAGAGGCTGCTAGAACTATGTTAGCTGATTCTAAATTGCCAATGACCTTCTGGGCAGAGGCAGTATATACAGCCTGTTATGGTCTAAATAGGGTCCAAGTAGTCCAGTCACAAGGGAAAACTCCATAAGAGTTGTTCCATCATAGGATTCCCCTAGTGGCCTTCCTAAAACCATTTGGTTGTTCATGCACTATCCTGCACACTAAAAATCACTTGGGTAAGTTTGAGAGCAAGGCTGAAGAAGGATTCTTTGTAGGCTACTCCACACAGAGCAAAGCCTATAGAGTTTAAAACAGTGTATCTAAAGTCATTGAAGAAAGTGCAAATGTTGTATTTAATGAAAACACTGCAAACATCAAAGGCACTAGTCCTGCTTGGTTATTTAATTTAGATTCACTAACAAAATCTCTAAGTTCTGATGAGTCTTCTGCAGGAACAGTTGGACACAATGATCAAACTGTTAACACAAATTCTCATGCTGCCAGTGTAAATTCTCATGCTGCCAGCTTAAAAGATCAAATTGTTGAAGATTCTGGTAGATGGGATGAGTACTCTATTCTACCACTTCTTTCTTGTGATCCACCTGGAGTCCTGACTGACCAATTATACAGAGGTACAAAGTTTGAGATGCCACTCATAAGTCCTGAAGTGACAGCTCCATCTAATAGGGAATCAGTCCCTACTTCAGATCAACCCGTTACTGAAGCAGAATCATCAAGTGAAGAAGGTGATGACACCAATCTGGGGAGCTCAATTCAGATATAAGGTGAACCCACACTCAGAGTTCACAAATATCATCCTTTCAACCAGATCATGGGAGATCCACGCACACCTGTGCAGACAAGGAATATGATCCACAAGGAATCAACTGCTTCTGATGAAGCAGTTCTTGAGTTCAGTCTAGCTGCCTTTGAACATGCAGGCTTTATGTCACAACTAGAACCAAAGAAGGCATCTGAGGCTTTAAAGGATCCATCTTGGATTGAAGCCATGCAAGAAGAGCTATTGCAATTCAAGATTCAGAATGTGTGGAAACTGGTTGATTTGCCTAAAGGAAAGAGGGCAATTGGCAAAGATGGGTTTTCAGGAATAAAAAGGATGAAAGAGGTGTAGTGATAAAAAAGAAAGCAAGGCTAGTAGCTCAAGGTTACACTCAAGAAGAAAGAATAGATTATGATGATGTCTTTGCTCTAGTAGCAAGGATTAAAGCCATCAGATTGTTCCTAGCCTATGCAAGCTACAAAGGGTTCAAGGTGTATCAAATGGATGTGAAATCTACATTCTTATATGGTACAATTGATGAAGAGGTATATGTGTGTCAACCACCTGGGTTTGAAGACTATAAGTATCCTGGCAGAGTTTACAAGTTAGACAAAGCACTTTATGGGCTACACCAAGCTCCTAGAGCATGGTATGACACTCTGTCTTCCTACCTACTACAGTTGGGATTCAAGAGAGGTACTCTACACAAGATATTGTTCACAAAGTCTATCAAATTAGAGATCCTTCTTGTTCAGATCTATGTTGATGACATCATCTTTCGATCAACAAATGACATACTTTGCAAGGAATTTGAGACCTTGATGCACAAAAAGTTTCAAATGAGTTCAATGGGAGAAATAACTTTGTTTCTAGGATTGCAGGTTAAGCATAAGCCCACTGGTCTCTTCATCAACCAGTCAAAGTATGTGAATGATAATCTGGAAAAGTTTAGATACATGGACACCAAGGTTGCTAGCACACCAATGGACACTCAATAACAGCTTGATGCAGATAAGGAAGGAGTAGATGTGGATATTCATTTATACCGATCCTTGATACGTTCACTGATGTATCTCACATCTTCTAGACCAGATATAATGTTTTCTGTTTGTGTTTATGCCAGGTTTAAATGTGCACCAATGGACTCACATTTGTTTGCTATTAAAAGAATCTTTAGATACCTAAAAGGCCAACCAAAATTAGGCCTATGGTATCCTAAGGATTCTCCTCTCGAATTAACAACATACTCCGACAGTGACTATGGAGGTTGCAATATAGACAAGAAATCAACAACTGAAGGATGTCAATATCTAGGAGCAAGACTAGTCTCTTGGCAGTGCAAGAAGTAAACTACAGTATCTACTTCATCGACTGAGGCAAAATATGTTGCAGCTGCCAGCTGCTGCTCTTAGGTGATGTGGATTCAGAACCAACTAAGAGACTATGGTATGAACTTTCTATCCACTCCTATTTACATTGAAAATTCAAGTGCAATCAGTATTCATACTGATGATCAGTTAGCAGATCTTTTTACTAAACCTTTTGATGTAGGAAGATTCACCTTTCTGGTCACAAATATTGGTATGGTAAACATGGATTAATCTATCTTACATTACAATCCTCTATAATTTGGGAAAAACATTAACTATATGTGTTTAGTTGAGGGGGAGACACTATTTCATTAGATGCTGCTCAGTAAATAACTAACAGCTTGAGACTATTCTCAAACACCTAGTTCATTTTCTCAGACTGTTAGTTGTTCACTTGGTCTGTTAAGTGTGCAGGGCATTTCAGTCATTACTAAGGAAGTTGTACGCGAGACTAGATAGTTTCAAAATCCAAACCCTTAAAAGACCCAGTTTCGTTCGGTTACAATTACCAGTTTCAAAATATCGTCCAGAGCCCTTTCATTCTCTCCCAGTGCGATTCACCAATCTACGAGCCAAACCCTAAATCTTCTTGTTTGTGATCACCAATGGAGTTTGTTAAAGAACACAACTACCTCCCATACACCCTCAAACATGCTGAAATGCAACCCTTTCATGAAATGATGGATTTACTTCGCCGTTCATCTACCAACTATGCTCTAACTGTAAACCCCACTATATACGTATCTCACATAGAGCAATTCTGGAGTAAAGCCACTCTGAGTACACAAGATGGAATCACTTCTTTTGTATCTACCATTGATGGTCATACCATCACCACCACTGAAATAGTCCATTCGACAGCATTTGCGTTTGCAAGATGCTTCAGGTATATCTGATCTATCTCTTACTGCTTTACATGAAGGTCTGTTTGAAATAGGGTATAGGGGCCTAACTGATTCATTTAATTTTTACAAAGAACATTTTGGTCCCAAATGGAAATACCTTGTACACATCCTTTAACAATGTTTAAGCCCTAAAAGGACTGGTTGGTCTGAATTTTCCTCAAATATTGCAATTGCTCTAGTTTGCTTATCCACAGGCCAACACTTCAACTTTTCAAATATGATTTTTAAAGGGATGTTAAGGCTGAATAATTGCAAAATCTTGAAATTCTTTAAAACTACATAAAAGGATATATGTTTCTCATAGGCACTCTTTACGATCTGTGAAAAGACTTTTGAAACAAAGTGCCAATTTTCATACTGTAGATGTCTCATTGCCTCAAGCAATGCAGACTATCTTTCCAAGATACAGAGGAGAAGATTCTGAGCAGATTCAGCCCCACATTAGTGCTTCACCCCTAGGATCCTAACGCACTCCTCATGATACAAATATTCCCTCTGATCCTTCTACCACACGTACCTCCCCAACGCCACCACTAAAATTTTATACCAAAAAGAAACAAAGTGCTGCAGGTGCTCCTTCCTCCTCAGTCCAACACCCAGATCCAAATATCCCTGTGCATGAGGATACTCTTGCACAGCATATCGAAAGGGCACCCACTGAGGACACTCTCACCCTCAATATGGAGGTGAACATCCCTTCTGAAGATGTTCATATGGGTTTTGCGGCTGGAACTACTGATGTCTCTGCACAAGAGGAACATGACAGTTCCAACATACCTAAGACCACTCCCATGGCAACAGAGGGTGTGCAAGCACCTTCTGGAAGTACCCAGTACCAAGAATAAAGGGGCCCTGATGCTTCTAATACATCTGGTATTGGTGCCAATAATAGATCCCAAATCCCGTTATTATTTGAAGATCTTGAGGCTAGTCTGCAACTCATGGCTTTGACGGATCCACAACTGAAACCTGTTGTAGCTATTTTGGAACATTACAAGTCCACTATTGCTGCACAGGGATCACAAATCATTGCTCTACAACAGCTCTCAGCAGTCCAACAGCAAAAGCTTGCCCAATTTCAGCTAGGGTTGAAGCTATATGGAAACAAGATTGTTCAACTTGAAAGGGAGATTCAAACCCTATTGGCATTGGTTTTTGGTCCTTTTGATCAAACCAATGCATCCAAAAAGGAGGAGAATCAGGAGATCCCACTCTCAGTTCAAACAGCTTCAAGTTCTCCTCTGGCAGCTTCAGCTTCTAGGCTAACAGTCCCAATAGTTTCTCAAACTGTTAGTCCAGAAGCTCAAGTTGTTTCTCTTAAAAGGCCAGGAGGAGTGTCTATCAGAGAAAGAACTCAAGATCCATCCTCAGCAGTCTAAGCAACAGCAGCAGTTCAAGCAGCAGCCTCAGATAAAGGAAAGGGTATTCTGATTGAGACACCAAAGATCAAATTTGTTTCAAAGGAAGCCCAAGTTGCTGCTGATGCTGAATTGGCCAGAAAATTGGGAGAAGAACAAGACCAAATCCTTGATCAGCAAGCCCAAGCCTCTATGGTGGATGATGAAACCCTTGGAGACTACTTACGTGGATTTGTAGTCAAAGAGGGACAGAAGAAAAGGAAAAGGCCAACAGGGTCTTCAAAGTTTGAACATAGAAGATTTTTAATAACCTATTCTGCAGGTGCTGGAGTTTCAAAAGTAATTGCACAATCATGGCCCACAGAGAAACTCCAGGCCCTGTACGACAGACAAATGGCAAAAGAAAAGGCCTCTAAACAAGTCCAAGATCCTCCTCAAACTATTTCTATACCCCAACCAGATGTTATCCATCAAGCAAAGTTTGATCAAGTCAAAAGAGTTATGTTTGATCAACAATTACAGAAGGCAATGGAAATAGAAAAAGCTCTTGATCAACATGACTTCTCCAAACCTCCAATTACTTACTGGAATGCCCAATCAATGGACAATATTGATCTATTATATCATTACGTAGTCAAAAGAGAATCTGGTCCAGAAGAGGAGTATAAGAGCCTGATTAAAATAGTTCAGAAGATGACTAGAGAAGAGCTAACCCATATGCACAATATTGGGAAGGCTAGCCACTCTAGGTCACTAATAGTATGGGTTCAGACTAACATAAAAGATCTTCGAAGCATGATTGATCCAGAATCCTCAAGAATGGATATGGAAGCTACCAAGGAAGTGAAGATTGTACAGATTGATCTATATGAAAAATCCATGACATATAGAATCAAACTTACCGACAGATCTAACAGATTCTATAGTCTTGAATTTCTTGATTTACCAAGAGAATGGCTACAACAGATGAGCTCAATGAGGATAGAATGTGATAGAGAAGAGCATAAAAGAGACTTCATAAAAGCAATAAGGTAGAAACTTACACAGTTGTAATATGTAAGTTTTTGGATGCCTTAGTTTGTGTATAACAGTCTTACTTTGTATTTATTTCCTTATTTGTAAAGAAACTTAAAGTCTTTGTTAAGAATTTAAGTTAGGGGTAGATTGTTGGGAAATAATCTAAGTATGTCAAGCTGTTAGTTAGGATTTCTCAAACTGTTAGTAGTAATTCTGTGTAATTACAAAGTTCGAGCTGCTAGTTCAAGAAACTCGAGCTGCTAGTTCAAAAAACTCGAGCTGCTAGTTCAAAAGTTCAAGCTGCCAAAGTTAAAGTTCAAGCTGCTCAACAATCAGATAACAGAAAGTGCTATAAATCAGGAAGTGATAAAGATTTCAAGATTTGAAGATCTTCCATAGATATCCACTAGAGAAATCACAGTTTGTCAAGGAAATAAATCAGAAGGCTATAAATAGAGATAGACTAGGTCTTTCTCATAAAAATCTCGGTGCTCAAGAATTAAAATTGTAATTGCATTCTGATTAACTTTCCAAAGCCTCTAAGGTTGAAAAACCCTAAAATCAGTTTGTGTTCTTCGTCTAATCAAACAGATTAGAGGTGATTGTAATCATAGTTTGGTGATATAAAAGGTTTTGATATTAATTGTGTTTATTTGATTGTCTGTTCTTTATTGATCTGAAAGTTTTCTAAAACAATTAAGTGTTATTCCACAAACTTCTTAATTGGATTTTGATTCAAAATAAGGTTATTGGTTTGACTCTGATTTATTCAAACCAGTTAATCATATGTGATTTTGATCTTGACAGAGCTACCTTTGGTTTGGGTTGTTTTGTATTTGCTTTGGGCTTAGCCTTAGTCAAGATATTTTTTATTTGATTAGAAGGGGCCGATGATGCATTCACATTATTTTTATTTTTGCGTTGTCGTTATTATGGATAAGGAACAAATTTGTTCATTTCAGGAACATGATGATGAAAACGTTTTAGACATAAAGTAAACAACTCAGAAAATGAAAACTTAAAATGATTATGATCATTCATTACATTGTTTTCGTTGTTTTTTTGAATTATATTCAAACTATCACAGTAAACAAAACAATCTGCCATAACAACCTTCTTCACAAAGAAACTTGAAATATCTTGGACAATGATTTTGGATATTTTCCTTACTTGATCTGTAGGAAAAAAATTATATGACTCAGTAAGTTGAGAAGATTTATAATGAGAGGAAATTCCAGTGAGTGGGTTTCCTTAAGGACTTTGATATGATCTTAGTCCTTTTGGAATCCTTAGGATTTGAAGAATTTGAGCACTCACCTTTGAAAATTTTTATGGGAACTTCAATATTAGTTATACCTTTTGCGGATGTTTTATTTGGACTTTTAAAGAAGGATTTGTTTATGAAGCAGTTAGGCATCAAATTATCATTTTTGAAACAATACCAAACCGTTTTTTGTAGTGTGTTAACTCGACAACTTGTTCAAAAAGTTCTTTGCCAAATCTTTCCTCACTCATAAGAAGAGCATCTTGACTAGCAGATACTTTCTCACGAGTTATCCTCAACTCCTCTTTCAGAACACGAATCTTGTGTTCAAGAACAACAGTTGGAATGTAAGAATGAGGAATTGGTTTAACTGGTTTAGCTTTCATTTCAAGTGTGTGTGATGTGCTTCTTCTGCTAGTTCACAAGTGACTAGTAGCGATGTTGTAATGTATTTACATAATCATGTCATTTGTCTAAATCACTAGACATAGCATTTATTAACCAAAGTAAGGTAATAGTAACTTCAGGTTACTAAAGCTTGAAAGTGAATAATAATGTGAATTAAAGCTAATATTACACAGAATTGAAGACAAGTTAAATATTGAGTCATTCTGATCATAAATATCTGTGATGAGATAAATCTGTATTCTCACTAAGTGTAAAGCTTACAGATGTTGCTTCAAATTTTTAAGGAACAGGTACTGAAGTTATAGTTTCAGCTATTAAGACCATTATACTTGAAGCATGAAGTTCTCATAATGATACAAAATCAACGATATATTACACAAGTTATAGGCTTTGTGAAGCTGGACAGTGAAGGTTGAGCAGTTGAAGATGATTTTAGACTAGTTAGTTGTACCCTTTGTAATTTTATTTAGAAATTGTCTATGGGTACTCTTTATCGGTTATTAATTTGTCTTAGTTTATTGTTGTTAGTGTATTGCTTACTGTGACCTTTTTGTTAAGACTCCTTTAAAAGGTGGGTCTTACAGTATGGTATCAGAGCCCTTTGTTTGAGTGAATCAAGTATTAAGTGTAATATTTGGTCTCAAACTTAATCAATATTAGCAATAACAATCATTATATGATGACCTACACTAAGATAAGTTACAGAGACTAATAAGACGGGACAACAAGGGTACATAGAAGCTAAGTATTGAGTCCAGATGTTGTATGATTTTTATTTCAGAAAGATGGTTGGACAAGAAAGACCTTCTATAGGTTTGACTTCACAACAAATATGGGAAATGATGCAACAATTCTCAACTCAGAATAATGAACAACAAATTGAGTTAATACAAGAACAATTTAGAAAAAGTGATAAAGCCGAAGCTAAGAGAACAACTAACAAAATAAAAGAAAAACAGCCAGAAACTGGAAATGGTAAAACAGATGCCAATAATTCAAGTGAACAACCAAGGGGCTGTAAATTCAAGGACTTTAGGGTAAGTAGTGCCACAAATTTTGAAGGCACGATTGACCCAATACAAGCCATAGATTGGATAACTAATACTGAAGAAATCTTCAGTATATCTGAATATGATGAACTAAAGAAAATACAATTTGCAACTTCATTGTTTCTTGGCGGTGTACGTGCTTGGTGGAAAACCCAAAAGAGCATATATGAGGAGGCTGTAATTCAATCATTCAAATGGGAACAAGTTCTTGAAAATTGGAAATTTTCAGCTTATGCAACTGAATCAGGAAACAAAGATAGTTGATGAATATGAACATGAGTTTTCCCGACTATGTGGATATTCATCTTACCAAGTAAAAACAGAGGAAAGAAAGATAAATCGGTTCAAACATGGTTTGGAACCTTTGTATAGACAGTTAATGAGTGGGGTCAAGTTCACTTCATATCCTAAAATAATCGAATCAGCTCGAATGATTGAACAAGAATGCCCTGCATCTAGTTATCGACAAGGAATGAGTTTATCAAGACCCTTTTCACACTTGTTTCTCTGATAAACGTAAGTCTAATTATATCTTTGAAATGAATTTGTCAAATTATCAAACAAGACAAGTTCGCACCACTCATTCTCAGATGGTTCAATTTCACCAAATGCGTGTTGAACCTCGACTTTGTTATAGATGTAAGAAATCACACGCTGGAAGTTGTAACCCAGAAGATGTAACATGTTACACATGTAGACAAAAGCGACATAGCAGCAAAAGTTGCTCGTTAAAAGAAAAGTGTTGTTTCAATTGTGGAAAGCTTGGTCATCATGCTCATCGATGTAAAGGACCACCACGACAAATTTGATATCAGTTGTATGACGAGCGAAACAAGATAAAAAGTGTAATTGTTACAAAACCAACTAAGGTGTTCAATGAAGCTCAAAGAAAAACTTCGAAACTTGTAATTTGCTATGTACCTATGGATTACATTATAAGTATGGATCTTGTTTTGAATTAATGTCAGTGATTTCTTTTCCATGCAACAGAAAACAAGTATATATTATATTTTATGTGATGAAAATTTGAACGCCAGACTCGACTCTAACAAGTGCGGGTATTCTAATGTTAAGAATATCTTAAATATTGGTGTAATAAAGATACAACTCTTATATAAAAAGAGTATCCAATCGTGTTATAAAATTAGTTGTAAATATCATTGTGTAATGGCACTAATGATATCATTCATAAGAAACAAAGCATCAGCTTAATATTGGATATCAATGTTTCAATCAATTGATCAATCAGAAAGATCTCGACATGATGTGACACCCTTGCCACAATAACCACAATCACAACACCCAGGATGTATCAATACAACTCCTAATTAAACAATGATCTGATATTTAGTACAATACGAGAAAATAAAACACAAGAATAAAGTACAAGTGTCAAACACCCTACGGTGCTACAAGGTTCCAGTCTAAGTCTACATACTCAATAATTTATTACAAATATATTAAATATTACAACATTGATCCCATGTTTTTAGTTACCAATTGAGTAGTAGTGGTCCTCAACAACTTCAATAAACGACTTAGCTAGACGGTCCGGTAGCGGATTTTCCTTTTCATGTAAAAAGTAAACAACTGAGGGGTAAGCAACGCTTAGTGAGTACAAAGATTTACACATTCTAAAAGTCTTTATGAAGCCACACAAGAGTAACATCGGCGACAAATGCGGTATACTCTCTTTGTACACAAAGTACGGAACTGAGCCACAGCTCCTTCGAGCCAAAGCTCGGCATAACCCAACCATCTGAGGCGAATTTACCATCGGGGATGTTACACTGCTCTTTGGGATCTCGGAGGGATCCGCTTCAGGTCGTATAGCCTAAGTAACATCAGATTAACAGGATGCAACCCGCAGGTCCATCAAGAGATGCACAACAAAGAAACGGACATGCAACAAGCAAAAATGTGCATTAACATTTACGCAAGTTAGTATAATGCCAAACGAATAAAAACAACATGCCTCAGCAGGCAACAGCTAATATAAAACAAATGTAGACATCTGAAATCATAGGTACTCATAGTGGGTGCGATTAATTAACTTCAATTATATTATTTCTCTTCGAGCTTTCAACTGGAATTCACAAAGTACCCCACTATGGGTTAAACAACACCACAAGGGACTTGTTACATTTCCATAGGAAAAGATATCATCAACGTATGTTCGTTAACAAATTGCATCAAGTCTTTACAATTTAAAGTGTTATTTCTTCGGATTCCGCGTTCGGAATTCATGTTTAAAACCCATTATTTGGTTTTTTATTATGTCCAAAGACCCATCATTGTATGCCTTAATTTGATACCAAAGGCTTCCCAAAAGTTTGATTATTAAACAAGAAACTAGGGTTCCATAACGTAAATCCGAGTTTCGAATGATCAGTGGCCGACTCGCCGAGCCGGCTTGTCTGAGTCGCCGAGTCGAGGTCCGAAATTCGAATCTTGGCCGGATTTCGTTTACACCCGAGATATAACCCAAAATAGTTTGACCCGAAATTGACTCATTCGAGTTCGGGTATGTTATATTATCAATATTAGGGTGTTTCTACACTATTTTTCCCATCATAAACATGTTAATTCGTCCAGATTTAATCAAAATATGGAACTTTTCTCAAGAACACAAAATTCACAAAAATTCAGATTTCTTACCTTTATGTTCGATTTAAAGCACGATTCTTGTTTCTAAAGCTTCAGGGAAGTTCAATTGATGATTTCCAACTGATATAACATACCTGCAACATCAATATCCAGATTTATAAATCCGAATTTATGCATTTTTATTTTTAAAATAAAACCTCAAGCTTAGAACCTATTTTCTTTCCTTAAATCCCTCTGATTCTTGATAATTATTAGCTTTTGATTCACGAATTTCCTTCCAATTTTTTAATTTCAGCAGAATTCCTTGAGAGAGAGTGAGAGCTTGTGCATTTTGAAGATGAAGTGATGAAATGAATTCAATAAAAGACTACTGACACAATAGCCCCTCCACTTATCTGATTTCATTAAATAAAGTTTCCATCTTTATATTTATCGTCACTAATACTTTTAAATATCATCATACATATTAATAAATCGAAATCCAAATATTCTTTAATTACTTAAAATAGTTGTCAACTTTTCAAATATCTGAATACATAATTTTCATACATAATCCAACTTGATTACATTAACTTCGAATTTAAACTAATTATCCTTAATTACAACAAATAAATTCCGAGGATGTTACTCATGATCAGTATAAGTCTCAAGAATTTTTGTAGGATCATGATTGTGAGATCCATTATCATCTCAACAAAGTGAATATTATTGTACATATGTAGAGAATTTCATTGCAGAGATTCTATATGAATAATAGTTACATCAGTCTTTGAATTAAATGAGATTTTATTTCTCAAATTGAACCCAGTTATGAACATGGATATGATTTTAATTGGAATTTTCTTAAAGAACAATGTCATTGGTTATAATATACTTAAAACCATGAAAGTTCAAAGTTACTGCAGTATTGAAATTGATTAATGATACAGGAAATTAGAAGAAATGACATGTAGCATGATGAATGTTGCAAGATGTATGACATAAGAATTAATTGGACTTTACATGAACAAGTAGATTAATCCAATAACTTGACATCAAGTCTGTAATGTGCATATCCTGACCGAAGCAGATATAGATGTAGATCAGTGAACTATATCTTCGTATGAGATACTTGTGACCAAGGTTATTGTTATTGAGAATTGACTCACATCATATTACAAAACATGATGTAACAAATTAAGCTCCAAATTATTATGAGTATTATTACTCATTTACCTCTATATTTAAATATGTGAGATGAATTGCGTAATCTTAAAACATGATGAAATGTGAATGACTGTGATTTGAACTTAATTGATAATTGAATTTAAGACATTAATAACTTGAACTATTTTCTGTAACGAATAAGATATATACTACGAATATCAGAATTTGCAATATCAAAGAACTTAGCTATGTAATGGATATGAGATATTTGTATAGTACCAGAATTGTAATTTCAAAATTCAGTATCTATTTAAAAAGTATTAGAATAGAGATAACAAGTCTTAATAAGTGGAACTGTTATGTGATCTTGATTGAAATACATCGTGTGCCTCAAATATGTTAATAACACAAGAAGAGTATCAGCTAAGTTAAATATAAAAACAATGAATTAAGAAAGAGGTTCAGTTGGTGCTCATCCAATGGAAACACCACTAAGGTCCACATCAGACTTGGGAGTCAAAAGCTATTATGTAATCCACTTATCCGAGTCTACTCGAACATAACTAACTTTGAGGACGAAGTTATGCGTGGTGGAGCCTATTCTGTAACAACCTGAACCTTAATTATATGTATTACCCTATGTAATGTAATTTTAGTTAAATATTAGCAATGTAATTTTAATTTTAAGTTAATAAAGGTTATTATTATGTATATATGTGTTATTTATGTTATTAGTGATGTTAAATTTAATAAAATAAAAGAAAGTAAAGTTTAGGGGTTCAAATGACAAATTGTTAAAGTAAAGCAAATAAAAACCCCAAATGAGTGAGTTGTCTACTCATTTTATCAAACCAAAATAACACTCTCAACTCTCTCTCATCACAAAAGTCATAGCTCATCAAGTTTCATCACAAATCTTGCAACCACAAAACTGTATCAAGTTAAGAATCAACAAGCAATCATCAAACAAGTTTTGATAATCAAGAACCTACAAGAATTCCAAGGATCTACAAGCTAACTGTGTACTAACAGTCAAAGTCTATACAGTGGTTTAAAGTCTGTAAAGGCACTATTAAAGTCCAGTCAGAGCTATTGAAAGTGAAGTAAAGTCCAGAAGTCCAAAAAGACAAAGATCACTTAAATAGTGGAATAATCCACTTATAAAAGTCAAAGTCAACGGTCGAAGACAAATAACAGTACATCTGTGAGTTTGTAGATTTATTTGCATTACATTCATGATATGAGATATCATGAGTTGTTGAATATATATACACCATGATCTTACTGTATGGTTATCAAATAAGATCAGATCTTGATCAGTAAATTAACACACAATGAATATAGTATAATATAGTGAAAGATAATGTTTAATGGTATATCATTATCATAGTCTTGATATGTGTACAAAAAGAATTATCTCCTACTAACTTATATAGTTAGTAGTGATGCTTAGCTTGGTCTTATCTCCTACTAGATCAACTGGTTTAGTAGCGATGCTTGAATATGAAATTACGTACTAACTCAAATATAGTTTGTAGTGATGCTAAGCTTGGTATTTTTCTCCTAATAAATCAACTGGTTTAGTAGCGATGCTTGAGAATAAATATCTCTTACTAATTCAATTAGTAGTGATGTTTACGCCCTGTGTTAATCTCCACATACTTTGGGCGGCGTATATAGTGATACTATGAATCAGAAAGTTGTGATTGTGTTTATCTCCTACTTGCTTAGCTGAGTTTGTAGTGATGCTATGACTAGACTGAGCTCATTAATGACCAAGTGTAAGCGATGTTGATTCTCATACTAGTTCACAAGTGACTAGTGGCGATGTTGTAATAAATTTACATAATCAATGTTATGACTAGACTCAACTATAAATAATGTTGATTCTCCTGCTAGGTCGCAAGTGACTAGTAGTGGATTATCTAACTCTACAGACACAATGTACATTGACCAAGTGTATCTGATGTGATTCTCCCCCTAATTCACAAGTGACTAGTAGTGATGTTGAAATGTATTTACATAATCATGTGACTTGTCTAAATCACCAGACATAGCATTCATCAACCAAAGTAATGTAATAGTAACTTCAGGTTACTAAAGCTTGAAAGTGAATTATAACGTGAATTAAAGATGATATACACAGAATTGAAGACAAGTTGAATATTGAGTCATTATGATCATAAAGAATCAGTGATGAGATAAATCTGTATTCTCACTAAGCGTAAAGCTTATAGATGTTAATTCTAATTTTTTAGGAACAGGTAGCGAAGTTATAGTTTCAGCTATTAAGACCATTACATTTGAAGCTTGATGTTCGTAGACTCATAAAAAAACTGCAATATATTACACAAGTTGAAGCTTTGGGAAGCTGGATAGTGAAGGTTGAGCAGTTGAAGATGATTTTAGACTAACTAGTCATACCCTTTGTAATTTTTCTCAGAAATTGTTTGTAATTACTCTTTATCAATTATTAATTTATCTTAGTTTATGATTGTTGTTGTATTGCTTACTAGGACCTTTTAGTTAAGACTCCTTTGAAAGTTGGGTCTTACACAAGAATCTTCCGATGATTGATGGAAGATTGTCTGATACTCGCGTCCCGTGTATCTCCGATCATACAGCGTAGGTAAGATAGATTGACCCTTTTACAAATACGTAGGATTCTTTAAACCAAATCCTTCTTTGGATTGATAAAACCTAGTTTCTTTTGGTTGATTAAAATGAATAGTTTGATCTGTTTGTCCTCTTTTAAGAAAATTTATCATCGAGGTCCTTGATTCGGGAACACAAACCTATGTTCTCTTTTTCAATCATTTTTAAACTTTCTCTCATTTTCTAAATTTTCAATGTTTAAAGACTCAAAGTTTTGTAAGAACAAATAATTCCAACTTCAAAAACTCTTTTCTTCAGTGATTGTATCAATACGACTCTTACTGAAAATGTTCTTATTCTCAGCCATTACTTTTTCAAGCAGGAAAGTTTTAAAAGATTATGTTCATTTATCCAATTTTTCTTCAAAAGTTTCTGATTGTTCTTTGATAGATTGTATGAGTTGTTCGGCTTTCACACACATCCTATTCATTATTATATTTAGCTTCTAATTCAGAAGTTATGTGTGCAATTCACGTTTATTACTAACATATTTAGCATTTAAGAAATTCTGAAAGTAAATGAAATGTACCTCACTGGTCTCTGATTCTAATGAGGAACATTCAACTTACCGGGAGTTGGTCATCAGACAGAATGGAGTGTCTTTAGTCATCTCCCCCTTGACAGTCATTCTGATAGATAGTCAGACGTATCAGTGTCAGCATTGAGGCCAATCCGGTCGACCATGTAACAAGTTGCAACATATTTATCCTCCTCATCAGATTCTTTATCAATCTAGTAGTCCTCCTAAGCCACAAGTGCCATTGCATCAACCTTTTTCATCAACATAGCAACCTTCTTCTCATAATAGCCAAGGTCACGCTCATATTGATTCTTTCACTGACGAGCGAAGTGACATAGTTTGGCACATTTGTAGCAGCCTCTTTCATCAGTAGGTTTGGGATCATCTGTCCTTGGTCATTCTTCTTTCCTCTCCAGCCTTTTTTTTGCACGTCGGGAATCTTGGCTGTCCTCCGGACGGTGATACTCTCTCCTCTCTTCCCCCCTCTCTCATACCTTTGCTCAAATCTTCTGTCATCTCTATAGTCTCTCATTTCCTCATACCTTCTCTCATCTCTCTTGTCTCTTTTGTCATCATATCTTCTCTCATCTCTGGGTTCTATCCTCTCTTCTTTCGTTTCTCTCGTCTCGTCTGTCATCCCTCTGTAACATCCAGAGACTAGCAGCAGGTACGTCGAATTTATTTATTGGCCTTGAGATTTATTTCAATAAGCTGGCGGAATTTAATTGGCTAGTTACACGTGATTTGGTAAAGTAGATAGTTATTACATGTAATATTGATCGGTTGAGATAATAACCGGTTTATTAGTAATTATGGGTTTGGGGTTGTTTTAATAAGTTAATTAATATTCCAAACCCAAGCTGTTGATTTGAGATTAATTGGGTTAATGGGTGTTTACCTAGTGATATTGAGTATTGTACCCGTTTTAATTGGGTTTCGGACCCAAAACGTATATATGCGTTGATTAATAACTTGGTTGCTCACTTTTGTGAAACTCAAACTCAAAGTGTATGTGTGTTTATGTGTTTTCCCAGCTGATTACAGAGAGAAGGAGAAGAAGGAAATCAGAATCCTCCATAGTTGAAGGAATTCATCTTCATTACCTCCTTTCCATTAAGAACACAAAACATGCAAAAAGGAACGAGTTGAGGAGTTGTAGACGATCCTGGGACCTGTCGAGACCGCCGTAGATAGCGGGTAAGTTGTCCTGCATTAGGTGCGAGGACAGAGGCTAGGGACACTACGGGCACCAGTAGAGACCCGCCGCGTGGATAGTAGCTAGTGACTACTTTCGTAAGTAGTCTTGATGTTTTGTGGTTTGGCTTATCAGCCAGTGATACTTTGATGACTCTAACCTGTAACCTTAATGAGGTGACTAACTTTATTGACGGGTGTTGGTTCTTGTCTCGTTGATACTCTATGCTTGGCGTGATGTTTAGTAGTTAAATAGTTGTTTACCTTTGATGATGATGATTATATTGGGTGACGGGGACTATAAGTTCTACGTGGTATTAGTAGCAAAAGTAGGGTGTTATAGCGTGGTATCAGAGCATTAGTTTAAGTTTCAAGTATCATTAGTGATGCTTAGGCTTAAACCAGTGTCTAGATCCTTGGGCTTGATCTCTGATGAGTAGATCTAAGAAATTGTACAGTTACATTATTATTTTTATAGTAATGTTGTTTATATTGTGCAGAGACCTTATGGCAGACGAGCAGTGGGCCGAGGGTCCCACCGGGGGACGAGTATCAGATTAGGAGTTTGCTAGATGGTTACAAGAGGCCTACGAGAAGGGTCGTACCGAGGGTATGCAGTCCCTAACGCAAGGGACAGGGGGCCAGAGTTCAGGAGCCAGATCATCGCGAGGGGGGTGCAAGGGATGTAAGTGTAAGGAGTTCCTTGCTGCACACCGACAAGAGTACCACGGAGATCCTGGGGCCTTGAAGGCCATGTATTAGCTGTAGGACATGGAGATGGCTTTTCGTTTTACAGGATGCCACCCTGATCAGATGATGACATTTGCTAGTGCCCAGCTTCGGACTAGTGCACAGCAGTGGTGGCGGACTGTTAGAGACATGATGGGAGATGAACCGGCGTATGAGATGACATGGAGTCAGTTTAGAGCCCGTTTTGAGGAGTAGTCTTGTCCCGAGGACCGCCGAGCTCAGCTAGAGATTGATTTTCTGACTTTATTCCAGGGACAGCGATCAGTTGACGAGTATGAGAAGATTTTCATCGACCTGAGTTTGTTTGCACTGCTACAGATTAGCAGAAAGTCGCGGAAGATTAACAGGTTCATGAAGGGTTTGCGTAAGGAGATTCGGGAGTTCATCGACACTGGCTATATCCCGACCTATGCTAGGGCAGTTGAGTTGGCCCGTAGACGAGAGAGCGAGTTATCTCGTAGAGACCCAGTGGTGGAGCAGCCACGATTGGTTCAGTCAGCCGAACATGGTGGCTCTGATAGAGGTATAGATAGAGATCGGGACAGAGATAGTTGTTCCAGCCAGTTTCAACCTAAGGGTGATGACCGTCAGTGCACAAAGTCCGATGGGGGAGATAGACAGAGGGATAGGTCTTCTCAGAGATCTGATCGCAGGCCCGAAGATAGGGGCAGCCGTTACAGTGGGTCCGAATAGAGGGGAGGGGCGTCCAGTTTTAGGTCTGTTAGTAGGGAATGATTTTGTAAGAGATGTCGTCAGAGGCATACCGGGGAGTGTGATCTCCGTCATGTGCGTTTCTTCCTCTATGGTCAGCCCGGTCACACTCAGCCAGGATGTACTTCGACAGACCCGCTATGCTTTAACTGCTGGCGACCCGATCATCAAACGAGAGATTGCACCGCTCCGCGGCAAGGAGAGTCGAGGCCGCCGACAGGGCGTCAGAGTTCTGTTGGTTCATCCGCTCGTGGAGATACTGTTCCACCTGCCGAAGGCCGAGTTTTTCAGTTGACAGCGGAGGAGGCCCGAGAGACCGCTAATGTAGTTTCTGGTACGTTCATTCTGAACAGTCATAGTGCCCAAGTTTTGTTTGATTCCGGGGCGAACCGTTCCTTTGTTTCCTTCGCCTTTATTGTGTATTTTACTGCTCCGCCTGTTGAGTTGTCAGAGCCATTAGTTATAGAGCTAGCTGATGGCAGTGCTTCTGTAGTTAGGCATGTTTATGCTCAGTGTGTGTTAGAGATAGACGGTTATCCGTTTAGGGTTGATTTGTTGCCTATTGGGATCAGTACCTTTGATACGATAGTGGGTATGGATTGGTTAGGTTCTCAGCATGCCAATATTGCATGTTGTATGAAGATTATTCGGCTACCGGTTTCTGAGGACCGTGTTATCACAGTGTATGGAGAGTGCAGTAGAGGTAGTGTTGGCCTCATTTTTGCGATTCAGGCTAGTCGTTGTTTAGCCAAGGGTTGTACCTCCTTCCTAGCATATGTAGTAGATGTGAAGAAGGAGAAGTAGAGTATAGAGGTTGTTGATGTTTTATCCGAGTTTCCCGATGTGTTTCCCGAGGAGCTACCTGGGTTGCCGCCAGACCGACATTTAGAGTTTCGTATCGAGTTGGTGCCAGGTGCTACTCCTATTGCGCGCACACCTTATCGCCTAGCTCCTACTGAGATGAGGGAGCTGATGAGTCAGTTGCGGATTTGTTGGACCGCGGTTTTATTTGGCCAAGTACTTCGCCATGGGGTGCTCCAGTTCTCTTCGTTAAGAAGAAAGACGGGTCGATGAGGATGTGTATAGATTACCTCGAGCTCAATAAGGTGACGGTGAAGAACCGTTACCCCCTTCCGCATATCGATGATTTGTTTGACCAGTAACATGGGGCCTGTGTATTTTCAAAGATCGACTTACGTTCGGGGTATCATCAGCTGAAGGTTTATGATCAGGATACAGCGAAGACAGCGTTCAGGACCCGATATGGTCACTATGAGTTCTTGGTTATGCCGTTTGGGCTAACCAACGTCCCAACAATTTTTATGGTCCTCATGAATAGAGTTTGTCGTTCGTATCTTGATCAGTTTGTCATAGTGTTCATAGATTACATACTGATATATTCATGATCAGTAGAGGAGCATGCGGCACATTTGCGAGAGATTCCGAGCGTATTATGGTGAGAGAAGTTATATGCGAAGTTCTCGAAGTGCGAGTTCTGGCTTCGGGAGGTTCAGTTTCTAGGCCATGTAGTCAGCGGCGAGGGTGTTTCAGTAGACCCAGCAAAGATTGAGGCTGTTATGAGTTTGGAGAGACCCCGGAGTGTAGCAGAGATTCGCAGCTTTCTGGGGCTAGCAGGGTACTACCGTCGGTTTATTCAGGATTTTGCTTTGATCGTCGTGCCGTTGACCGTTTGAGTCTCCAGTCAATCTCGTTTGAGTAAACTGAAGACCAGGAGTTTTTATTTAAGGAGCTGAAGCATTGATTAAGCCAGGCTCCAGTGTTAGCCCTGCCTGAAGGCACGAATGATTTTGTCGTGTAAAGTGATGCTTTCGGGACAGGGTTAGGGTGCGTGTTGATGCAGAGGGGTCGATTGATTGCCTATGCTTCTCGCCAAGTGAAAGACTACGTGAACAACTATTCAACCCACGGCCTATAATTGACGGCTATTGTGTTTGCGCTGAAGATTTGGCGCCATTATCTATATGGAGTTCCCTGCACGTTGTTTACTGATCACAAGAGTCTCCAGTATCTGTTCAGCCAACGTGACCTGAATATGCGACAGAGACATGGACTGGAGTTGATCAAAGATTATGATTGTGACATATAATACCATCCGGGTAAGGCGAATGTAGTAGCAGACGCGCTCAGCCGAAAAGAGCGCGGATCTTCGAGTCGGATCCGTAATAACAGGGTTGAGGTGACGTCTACCCTAATAGAGAGACTTTTGGAGGCACGGGCTATAGGGATGCGTGCAGAGAACCACTGAAGGGAGCATATTCTGGGCCAGTTGCAGGAGTTCGAGATAGACTCCCAGGGATTATACGCTAGACAGGGCCGAGTTTGGGTCCCGAGAGCCGGTGATGTACGTCAGTTGATTTCGGAGGATTCGCATAAGTCCCGCTTCACTATTCATCCTGGTAGTACGAAGATGTATCAGGATATCCGCGTACTGTATTGGTGGCCCGGTACGAAACGGGAGGTAGCTGAGTTCGTCGAGCGTTGTCTGACTTGTCTACAGGTGAAAACCGAGCACCAAAAGCCTCATGGTCGGCTACAGCCGTTAGAGATTCCTCAGTGGAGTTGAGAGCTTATCACGATGGACTTCGTCACGAAGTTACCGCAGACTCCACGTGGTTATGATGCGATATGGGTGACAGTGGACCGGCTTACGAAGACAGCGCACTTTCTGCCAATTCGGGAGACCTATACATTGGAGCAGCTCGCTCGAGTTTATTTGTATTGGATTATCTTCCGACATGGAGTTCCAGCCTCGATAGTTTCTGATAGAGACGCCCGATTCACGTCTACCTTCTGGCAGAGTCTACAGCGAGCGTTAGGTACTCGAATTCAGATAAGTACGACTTATCATCACCAGTCCGATGGACAGTCTGAGCATACGATCCAGATGATGGAGGATATGCTACGAGTTTGTGTGATGGATTTTGGTGGTAGTTGGGACTCTCACTTGCCGTTAGTCAAGTTTTCTTATAATAACAGCTACCACTCCAGCATCAAGATGCCTCTGTTCGAAGCGTTATACGGTCGTAAATGTCGTACTCTTGTTTGTTGGACCGAAGTGGGACAGAAAGAGATTAAAGGTCCTGAGATTATCCAGCAGACTAGTGAGAAGATAGTCGTGGTCAGAGAAAGACTACAGGTAGCTCATATTCGACAGAAATGCTACGTCGATAAGAGGACTAAAGAGTTAGAGTTTGATGTGGGTGAGTGGGTACTAGTGAAGGTATCCCCGTGGAAAGGCGTGATTCGATTCCGCCGCTGAGGCAAGTTGAGTCTGAGATTCATCAGACCGTTTGGTATCGTTGAGCGCATTGGCACTCAGGCCTACCGACTAGAGTTGCCTCCAGAGTTGCGTGGGGTACACTCTACCTTTCATGTCAGTTACATGCGTCGATGTTTGGCCCCACCTGAGGAGACGATTCTCATGTCAGAGATCGAGGGGGACGAGCAGTTGAGGTATATAGAGCACCCCGAGGCCATTACAGATCGTAAGGTGAAGATTCTGCGGAAAAAGGAGATCCCGTTGGTGCTAGTACAGTGGCGATACTATAAGGATTCCAGTTCCATCTGGGAGCCCGAGGCAGACATGCGACAGCGTTATCCGCATCTATTCACCTAAGTTGAGATCCCGAGGACGTGATCAGTTCTAGAGGGGAGGATTTGTAACATCCACAGACTAGCATCAGGTACGTGGAATATATTTATTGGCCTTGAGAATTATTTTAATGAGCTGGCGGAATTTAATAGGCTAGTTACACTTGATTTGGTAAAGTAGATTGCAATTACGTGTAATCTTGATCGATTGAGGTAATAACCGGTTTAGTAGTAATTATGGGTTTGGGGTTGTTTTAATGAGTTAATTAATATTCCAAAACTGAGCTGTTGATTTGAGATTAATTGGGTTAACAAATGTTTACCTAGTGAATATTGAGTATTGTACCCGTTTTAATTAGGTTTCAGACCCAAACGTATATATGTGTTGATTAATAACTTGGTTTCTCACTTTTGTGCAACTCAAACACAAAGTGTATGTGTGTGTATATGTTTTCCCAGCTGATTACAGAGAGAAGGAGAAGAAGGAAATCAGAATCCTCCATAGTTGAAGGAATTCATCTCTATCACCTCCTTTCCATTAAGAACACAAATCAAGCAAAAAGGAACGAGTTGAGGAGTTGTAGACGAGCCTGGGACCTGTCGAGACCATTGTAGATAGCGGGTTAGTTGTTGTGCGTCAGGTGTGAGGACAGAGGCTAGGGACACTGCGGGCACCAGTAGAGTCCCGCCGCGTGGATAGTAGCTAGTGACTACTTTCGTAAGTAGTCTTGATGTTTTGTGGTTTGGCTTATCAGCCACTGATACTTTGATGACTGTAACCTGTAACCTTAATGGGGTGACTGACTTTACTGGCGGGGCTTGGTTCCCGTCTCGTTGATACTCTATGCTTGGCGTGATGTTTAGTAGTAAAATAGCTATTTACCCTTGATGATGATGATTATATTGGGTGACGGTGACTATAAGTCCTACGTGGTATTAGTAGTGAAGTAGGGTGTTACACCTCTGCTCATCCGGATAACGCCTAGGACCCCAATCATATCGAAGCTGGTTATTGGTCTTATGCTGATAAAATCGCTTCTGATGTAGACGATATGACAACAAGGAAATTTGTTCGTGTATATATGCTTCTTCAATATCGAGGGGATCACGTAGGCAAATATCGGTGGAATTTTATACATCAGGTGTTGGGATGATGACCCAGAAGGATTATACCCATAGGTAGTCTGAACAGGTGGTGGTGGTAGAACTGGTTCAGGAACAACAGATTTGTTAGATAGGAGTGCCAAGGGGCCATTTGCCTTGGAATTATGATTCACATTTAATGTCAAAGATGCCACATAATTTTCCATCTGCTTGTGGGCATCAACGTCATCCTGATATTTCCTCAGCTCCTTGAACAACACACTGATGGATATCTTGCTTAATCCAGACCCCGCTTAACTGACGACAACCAATTCCCCACTCAGGCTGTAGAAAAGACAGATTCTGGATATTGATATTATCTTTGTCTTTGAAAACGTGGAGTTTGTTCCTGTGTCGAATCGAGTGAAGATAGACTGCAGGGATTCACAATCCTTAGCCCTGAATTTTGAAAATTTGGCCTTTGCCTCATCAGTTATTACTTGATCATTAAGATCAACCCCAAGCATCTGCATTTCCAGTTCATCCCACATCTACTTAGCAGACATTTTGCTGTCCACACTGACAAAAATGTCAGTTAGCAGAGCTTGATACAATATAGATTTTTTAAAATGCATTTATGCATTATTCATTAATGAAATTACTATTAATAAGTGAGATTTTTTTAAATGCATCATTTAATTGTCAAATAATAAGAGGGTTTCTAACATGCACCATCAAACATTTACTGCGATTATATAAATAGTTATTTATTTATTAGTTTGTGATGTATTAAATAAGTATTTAATAATTAATTTTATTATTAATATTATACTAATGATTTTTATTACATATGAAAATATTACATTATTAAATTGTTATAGTAATAAATTTATTAAACAGTACAATTAAATTGTATCATTTTCTTTTTAAATTACCATATTAATATTATATTTCAGAAGTTTAATAAGAAATTGAGAATATATGTGTGTGTCTATACATACATACATACACTAGATTATTGACCGTGTATTACACGAGTATTTTTAATAAATAAGTATTTTTAAAATCTATATACAGTTATAAAATATTATTACAAAGAATAATAAAACATTCACGTTAAAATGGTATAGATAATTTTTTTGAGTTCTTATAAAATATTAACTTAAAAGTCATGATATTAAATAAACATAGTTAAAACGAAATTTTAATAAGTTTATTTACATCTCCGCCCAATTTACAATATTTGTTGTTGTGTTATTATATCCTCATTTGAATCCAATAAAATCAAAATTTTCATATGACAATCATTTTATATTATTAAATATATAAAATTTATAAAATATTAATTGGTATTTAGCTTTTACATAGTTGAATTGTATAAATTTTATTAGAAAATCATAAATAAATACATATAAGCATATTTTTAAGAAATATTTGTATTAAAAATAAATATTTAATATATATTTTAATTGACATTAAATGAAAATAAATTATTTAAAAACTATTTCAAAATTATAATTATATGAAACTGCATCTTGTTTACATTTCTAGAAAATGATAATAGCATAAAATTTTAAAAATGAAAGTATATTTGAAATTCAATAACATTTCTATTGAAATGAACAATCATTTTTAAAAATTATAAAATTTTATATTTAAATATAAGATTTATTGAAAAATATTATTAATTTATTATATTCTAACCAGAAAAAATATATATTAAGATAAAAATTTGTCTGTAATGATCATTTTATAATAAATAATCCATATTACAAAATGCATTTTTTTAGATTCAAAAATTATTTTTATTATATAATTACGATATGAAAATTGTTATTTAGCATATATAAGAAGATTATTAGATAACTGTAATCTATATTATAGATATATATTAGAGATCATTAAAATCTATATAGGTTGTGTATTCAGTAATAAATAGGTTAAACTATTTTTGTACTCATATTCTAAAATGATTATAAAAAATAAATTTTTAAATGGAATGTAATTGGTTACATCATTTTAAATTGATATCAATATTAATGTTAGATGTTAAGAATAAAATATAATATTTAATATTATTTTAAAAATCTTAATATTTTGTCTAAAGTTTATCATTAATTAAATAAATAATCCCGAAAAGAAAACATATCCAAAAATTATAAAAATTAAATTTACGAATATCTAAAATGGGGAAATTGCGCAAAAAACCTTTAAGTTGGATCATTTTTGCGATTAAAACCCCCCAACAATTTTTCATTGCACAAAAAACCTCCAACCGGTTAAAACTTTGTAAATTTGGGTTTTTTTCAAAAAATCAGACTTGCAACCGGCTAAACCGGTTGCAACTTGATGACGTGTAAAATTTTCAAATAGATTTTTGCGTAAAAAAACCCCCAACTTGTTTAGTTTTTTCAATTAAAACCCCAAATCAATTTTCATTTGATAAAAAACCTCCAATCAAAAAAGAAAATTAAAATTGAGTCTTCACTTATTGCATTTTGATGACATTGATATTTATTAAAATTTTATTTATTAAACAAAGAATTCGTATCCAAATGAAATCTCCACCCTCTTGGCTCTAGCGAACACTACTGCTCTGGCTGATCATATTCAGAAACTTGAAATGGAACATAAATAAACGAAATTGAAATAAAACTTAACCTAAAAATGTAACTCGTGATGACAAAATGAAATCGACTCCATCGGTACAATTGAAGTTAAAATTCAAGATTAAACGGTAAAAGTTAATTGAACATATATACATAAAATAAACAACACCGAACATAAAGAGAGGATAGAATAATCGGAGTTGCCGGAGGTAGAGGAGAAGAGTAACGATAAATATGATTGTTGGTTAGAGGTGAGAAAAAAATAGTTAAGGGTTTTATTCGAAAAAGTCGCCAATTTTGGGGTTTTTATGCAAAAATTCAGTTTAAGAATTATCCATGTAGTGCCACATAGGCGCCACGTAAGTCGGGTTTGCCACGTGGACGCCACGTATGTGCCATGTAAGCAAAGCAACCTATTATAACAGGTAACGTCCTAATTTCAAAAGGTTTTACAGGTTAGAGGTTTTTTGTGCAACAAAAAATGGTTAGGGGTTTTAATCACAAAAATGGTCCAACTTTAGGGTTTTTTACGCAAATTTCCCATCTAAAAATGGTTTAATAGCAAATTAAAATTATTAATATATTAATCATAACAAATAAATATACACAATAAAATATGTTTGAAACATAAGTCACTAGATAAATTAAAATACAAATTATAACACGCGCCTTGTAAATTTAAAACATAAGTTTTATTTATTAATTGTAATATTAAAATTATAGATATTTAATGTATAAAAATTTTAATTCATTTATGTCAACCAATAAATTTATATAATTAATAAAGTCAAATAATAACATATGTGAAAAATCAGTTTCTGGATTAATCAAGATAAACATTCTCCCTTAATGCTAATTTATAAAAATAAAAATACTTAGAAATTTAAAAGTATTTAATATCATATTTAACCATATAGTATTTAATTTAAAATATCATTGATAATATACAATTTTTAGAAACAAAACATATTTTGAATAAATAGTTTTTTTTTTTAAATTTCAATTGTAGTATTATAAGTATCACATTTATTGATAGTTAATGTATATATTTAAATTTATTTACACAATTAAATTGATTTGTGAAAATAATAAACCTAAATAAAAAATTTTTATAGTAAATCAAAAGATTTCTCTAACAATATAAATATTCTCTATTATTATAAAAAATATACTTAACTAAGATATCAAAAATATTCATGTCAATATATTTGAATAAAGACATTTAAGTTACTAACGTTAATCTTTTTTTTTAAGCATAGTTATAGAAGATAAATACAATAATTGCATATTTAATTGTATTCGTTTATGTATTTAAAATATTAATTAAATTATACAGATAGAATTTCATATATACCCCTTCTAAACTTAATAATATATATATATATATATATATATATATATATATATATATATATATATATATATATATATAGTCAGGTTCATCAACGTACCTATAACATTTCAACGTACCATAATGTGAATGATCATTTACATAAATATATTTTTTAAAAGACATTTATAAGACAACATTATAAGATTTTTTTTTCAAAATAAGCAACATCATAAATCTTGTGAATGTTAAAAAAATATCATGTGAATGGTCATGAATGACCATTCACATAAATATGAATTGAGCATTCACATAATTTTTATGGGCATGGAGAGTGTGAATGTATGTGAAATTCATATATCATGCGTATAACATTAAATTAAACATGGTTATGAGAAAATAATTTAAAAAAAAAGTTTTTTAAGGTTGGTTCTTCGGGTACACTTGATTTCGAGAGGTACTTTTTTGAACCTGACTATATATATATATATAGAATCAGGTTCATCAGCGTACCTATGAGATTCCAGCGTACCATAATGTGAATGATCATTCACATGTATTTTTTTTTAAATATACATGTATAAGACTACAATATAAGACTTTTTTCAAAAGGAGCAACATCATAAATTTTGTGATTGGTAAAAAAAGATCATGTGAATGGTCATTCACACCATTCACATGGTGTGAAATGACCATTTACATAAATATGCATTAAGCATTTACATAATTTTTAAGGACTTATAAAGTGTGAATCTATGTGAAATTCATATATCATGCGTATAACATTAAATTAAACATGGTTATGTGAAAAAAAAATTTTAAAAAGTTTCTTTAAGGTTGGTACCTTCGGATACACTTGATTTCGAGAGGTAGTTATTTGAACCTCACTATATATATGTGTGTGTGTGTGTGTGTGTGTATAGATATATACATAGATACATGTACATATATGTATATATATTTACATATATGTATATATATATGAACATGACTATATATATATATATATATATATATATATATATATATATATATATATATATATATATATATATATATATATATATATATATATATATATATATATATATATATATATATATATATATATATATGGTGATGATAAAATGAGGACCGTGCTTAAAATGAGGACAGTAAGAATCAATGAAATTGCTAGAATTTGTGATACAACCAATAGGATTCAAGGTGGCAATTTTGTAATTAATTAGAGTTTCGTACCCCTTTTAAAACATGTAGAGGGTAATTTCGTCATTTGTGCACCATTATATTTTTGGCAAATATATACTATTAATTAGGTAGGAATCAGATTTATTCACGGATTTGGGGGGTTTGAGAGGCGATTCACAGCGAACACAAAGGCTTGGGATTCACGGCGGCACTGGTGGTTTGGGATTCACGGCGGCTCTGGTGGTTTGCGATTCACAGCGGCGCTGGTGGTTTACGATTCACGGCGGCAGGTTGATGAATCACGGGTTTCAGGCGACGGACGGCGGAGAGGAAGAGCGGAGGTATGTGGTTCACGGCTGTAGAGAGTGAGGAGCCGGGGTGTGGTTCACGACGATATGCATTGAGTAGGTGTGTGTGGTTCGCGGTAGTTGACGCTTAGACGGTAGTTGTAGACGACGTTCACGACGGTGCACGGTGTGTAGGAGAGTATACGGTCAGAGAGGGGATTGTGGAGTGGTTCACTGTGAGTTTGGAGTCCAAAGTGTTGGTTCACCGCGGGAGGTTTTTAATTTTGTCTACCATTCGAATAATGATTCATAATTTTTCTTGTTTCTCAACACACATACAATCACAAAAATTTGTTGGCTGTGAACATTCAAAAATATGATTCACGATGACGACAAATGCATATTTATTCATGAATGATCGATGATGGCATGTTTACAATAAAAGACGACGTGGTTGACAATGTTCAAAGCAACACCAAATTTTAAATATATTATATACAATCTTTCAAAATTAGGGAATGTTACAATTAAAAATTATCGAACAATTAAAAATCGATGAGGGCATATACGATTAAAAAACGTGCACATGTAACAAATTTTAAACCAATACAAATTGTGAATCATTCACGGGTAACGACATAGAATGATGCACAATTGCGAAATCTTGATAAACGAAACAAATTATGATATTTATAAATAAAAATAACTAAATTAATAAAAATACAATTTTTTTATTTTTTTATTGAGATTGTGCTGAAAATCTTACAAAATAATAAGAAAGATATATATTCAATTTGGGTTATCAATTTTGAAATTGATATTATGTTGACTGATGATATGGTTGGTGATTTGAAAAAAATTTCAACATATATGTTGACCGAGATTTTGAATAGATTTGTAGAAATTCATTTTTTTAATAATAAACTTAATCATGTTACCATATATAATAATCAATTAAATGTCCATAATGCCCTTCAAGAAGAGAGAAAAATATTGTTTATGTGGCGATTTTTCATTGGTTCTTACCGTCCTCATTTGATCCACTCCCTATATATATATATATATATATACATATATATATATATATACATATATATATATATATATATACATATATATCTATATATCTATACATATATATGTATATATGTATATATATATATATATATGTATATATATGTATATATATATATATATAGAGTCAGGTTCAAAAAAGTACCTCTCGAAATCAAGTGCACCCGAAGGTACCAACCTTAAAAAACTTTTTTACAATTTTTTTTCTCATAACCATGTTTAGATTAATGTTATACACATGATATATGAATTTCACATACATTCAAACTTTCTGTGTCCTTAAAACTTATGTGAATGCTCAATGCATATTTATGTGAATGGTCATCCATGTGAATGGTCATTTCACACAATGTGAATGGTGTGAATGACCATTCACATGACCTTTTTTTACCATTCACATGATTTATGATGTTGCTCCTTTTGAAAAAAAGTCTTATAATGTCGTCTTATACATGTCTATTAAAAAAAATATATGTGAATGATCATTCACATTAGGGTACGCTGGAATCTCATAGGTACGCTGATGAACCTGATTCTATATATATATATATATATATATATATATATATATATATATATATATATATATATATATATATATATATATATATCAGGTTCAAATAAGTACCTCTCGAAATCAAGTGCACCCGAAGGTACCAACCTTCAAAAACTTTTTAAAATTTTTTTTTTCACATAGTCATGTTTAATTTAATGTTATACACATGATATATGAATTTCACATAGATTCACACTTTCCGTGTCCTTAAAAATTATGTGAATGCTCAATGCATATTTATGTGAATGGTCATTTCACACTATGTGAATGGTGTGAATGACCATTCACATGATCTTTTTTTACCATTCACAAGATTTATGACGTTGCTCCTTTTAAAAAAAGTCTTATAATGTTGTTTTATACATGTCTATTCAAAAAAAATATATGTGAATGATCATTCACATTAGGATACGCTGGGTACGCTGGAATCTCATTGGTACGCTGATGAAGCTGATTCTATATATATATATATATATATATATATATATATATATATATATATATATATATATATATATATATATATATATATATATATATATATATATATATATATATATATATATATATGTATATATATATATATATATAGAGGGATGTTCAATTGAGCACTTTTATGCATCGAGGTACAAAAGTACCTATATTATCCATTAGATCAAAAAATTGTATGGATTAGATTAATGGCAAAAGGGTAAATAGTTAGACGATTTTATGCATCTTGTGCATTATAGAAACAAAGGAAGAAGGACATTTTGGGGAATGTGCATGCCTCATTAAGTTTAATATTTCAACAAATAATCAAATAGTAAATGCTAAATAAATTCAATTGATACATTTCCAAATTTAAAAAAATTACACAAATTCAAAAAAGATGATGGAGATCGATGCATTTCATCGTTAATCGTGTTTATCTATGCATTGTGTTAAAAAAACGCATTTAACAAAAAGAAATACACAAATTCATTTATGTATCGTGTTCAACTTGTTCATCATTCTTTTATGCATCGTGTTTGTCGTTCATATTCATTCAGCTATGCATCATGTTCAACTTGTTCATCATTTATCTATGCATCGTCATTGTTCATCATCCATTTATGCATCATATTTTCCGTTGTTCATCGTTCATCATCCATCTATGCATTGTCATTGTTCATCATCCATCTATGCATTATCATCATTCATTGTTCATCATCCATCTATGCATCATGTTCTTCATAATTTTCATCGGTTACCTCTCTTGTTCATGTTCATCATCATCGTTGTTCATCGTTAATCTTCGTCTTCAAATCATCATCACTAAGAAAAATCATGAAGAACACGATTAGAGAGAGAAAGAGAGAGAGAGAGAGAGAAATGAGGAGGAAAATGAGGAATGTAGTTAATATGAGATTTTAATTCAAAATGTAACTCCTAATTATCATTTAATGATTTTTAGAAATAAATTAATTATCATGCCTTTAGTTTTCCCTAAATGCCCTTTGTGCACCCTTGGTGGATTATCCGATGCACAAAAGAGCCTCGAGGTGCCCCGATGCATAAAAGTTCTCAATTGAACCTCAATCTATATATATATATATATATATATATATATATATATATATATATATATGTATATATATATGTATGTATGTATATATATATGTATGTATGTATATGTATATGTATGTATGTATCCAACCTAAAATTTTAATATCATATGTATTCCTTCTAAACACATAATATTATATATATACACCCAATTTTAGTTATTAATATCACATATATTCCTCTTAAACATAATTAATATCATATATATCCAAATTCATTAATTTAATTATTTTTATATAATTTAAAACTCATAAATAATATTGATTATTATTTAATGACTATTATACCTTTACTTATTTCTTCTTTCAACTAAACTTCAAAATATCATATTTATCCAACTTAAATTAACATATCATATCCATTTTAATAATTTTATATAATTTATTTTAATAAACTTTATTGTCTGAATTCTTCATAGTAAAACAAATTAACATTAACAATAAAAAAAACTGTATTATGTTGTTGCTCGTTTGTAATCAAATCGTATCGTATTATTATATTTTCTTATTTGTCTTTTTTTCCTGCAGTTTTCTGTATACAATTAACTGATTACATATCATGTTTTCAATTTAATATATATATATATAATATATTAGTTTCTATTTTTTCCAAGTTTGCTTTCATTTTATTATTATTGTTTGTTAAGTTTACTTTTTTACTTTTTTTTTATTTAATCTAGTATTTAAGTTATAACTTGTTATCCAACGTTATTAAATATATAATTTTAAAAAAGTAAACTAAAAACCAATAATTATAAAACGAAATAAAACTTGAAAAAATAGTAACTAATGTATATAGAAAACAAAAAATATATATTAAATTAAAAAAATGCAATACAACCATAAAATTTGTTGGTACACCTTGTGTGACGATAGCAGTCTAAGTATAGTTGGCATTTTGTGTAAGTCAACTTACGTAATATTGAATATTGACTAGTATTTGATATATGTGTTTATATGTGTTTGATAGTGATTGATTGTATGTTTGAACTTGGTGTAACGTATTACAAGAAGTTCAAACATAAAGTTCAAAGATTAATTCAAACATAAGTTAAAACATATGGTCAAATAGAAGTATGACAGTGAAATTCGAATTTGGATTAAATTCGAATTTGCACATAAGGTAATTTCGAATTTGTACTTAAGGCAATCTCGAATTTGTCAGGTGGACAAATTCGAATGGGCCTTGGGCCTGGTTCGAGTTTGTCCTAAGTCTTTTGCAGAATTCCGGAGAGTGATTAAGCAAAGGCGATCTCGAGTTTACTAGTATTCAGAGAGTGCTTTCGGAGAGAATCATCGTGTCGGTACGTTCGTTGTCGTTCGTATAACGCCGTGGTAGTCTCCGTGTTCCGTGCGTGTGATCTTACCGTCAAGCCGCTAACGAGGATTCCGCACTCGTTGGACGGTGTCGCGTCTAGATAGATCCGTGAGTTCAAGACCTTACAAGTGGTATCAGAGCCTAAGGGGTGTTCTTCGTGTTCATTAGCAACATCCTAGGTTTCTTGACGTTTTTGGACGGTTAATTTCACGATTTTTGAGGTTTTTCGAGCTTAACAAATCAGATTTCGGGAAATACTTTGTTGTAGTTCAAGTTTTTGACCAAAATCAGTATTTTTACTTGTAAAAATATTGATTTAATCTGAAAAACTCGAAGTATTAGCCGTTTTTCGAATTTGCGGCGCTCGAGTTTAGTAAGGGAGTATTAGGGTTTTCTAAAATTTCGAGTTTGACCAAAATACGATCCTTTCGAGTTTCCTTAAAGTTTGCTTCGAATTTGGCCAGTTCGAATTTGCTTTGGGTTTCGACTTTACACTAAAGTCGAATTAGGGAATTTCGAGATTAGTGGACCTTCGAATTTAGTTGGGGTTTCGAGATTAGTGGACTTTCGACTTTGTCATTAATTTCGATTTTAGCTGGATCTAAAAACTTAATTCGAATTTAATCCCAAACAGGTTTAAATTTAATTACATTCAAATTTACCTAAATTCGAAAGAATTAATTTAAATTAATTTCGAATTAAATTAATTAAGTTTGAATACAGATATATTTGAAACAATGGCAAGTCTACAGAGGTTTATGGAGATCGATCACGAGGTTAGAAAGGCGAATTCACCACCGAAGTTAATGAAAATTGAGGATTATTACTGGTGGAAGGATAGGTTTGCCGACTTCGCAAGGTTTAATGATATGCGAATGTGGATCTGCATCGACGAAGGATACATTCTACCTACAGATGAGGTCGAAGGACAACAAAAGGTTGTGACGTATTCAAAGATGAAAGACGATGACAAAAAGCTGTATGAAGCAGAAAACTGTGCATTCGCTATCATTCGCATGGCGTTACCTTAGGAGATCTTACACACCTTCCGTAATCAGAAGACAGCAAAAGAGCTATGGGATGCGTTAGAGAAACGGTGTGAAGGTAACCCGAGGGTCAGAAAGAATCGTATGGAAATGCTCAAGCAGCAGTTTGCAATCTTCAAAGCCTTGAAGAACGAAAAGCTGGATGAGACTATCACACGATTCTACCATTTGCTAACTGAGTTAGATAGCCACGACGTGGAGTATAGTGAAACGGAGAAGATTAACAAGATTCTAGATGCTTTACCGGCCAAATGGGAGATGTATGTGGCCTTAATAAAGCATGATGAAGACAAGTTCTGTACTCTGACTCTAGAACATGTTATCGGAACGCTGAGGGCATATCACTTTGAGTTGCTGAAGAAGGAAACAGATTATGACCAAGTTCAAGATCCGGCTATGTACTTTGGGAAATCGAAACCTTCAGTGGCAACTGAACTGAAGACCGCTACAGCATTCTTCTCGGGAGAGACATCGTCACCGGCTGAAACAGAAGACTCAGTCAGTAGGGCTTTCTTAGGGTTTGCTAGACCAGAAGAAAAGCAACATCAGGCTACTCCGACATCTACATCTCAAGGGCATTGAAAGATGCCTATGAGTGCAAAATCGGCTGAAGACCATCTGATTCTGTTGGCTTCATTCGTGGCCGCTTACGACAATTGCGTTCAGGGCAAAATTAACGATCCTGCACTTTGGGATGAGGATTACGATCAGGTAGACCCTAATGATCTTGAAGAGATGGATCTGCAATGGCAACAGGCCATGGTAACTCAGAGAGTTAAAGGGTTCATCAAAAGAACGGGAAGGAATCTGAACGTTAGTAACAATAAGATTTGATTTGATAAGTCCAAGGTTAAGTGTTACAACTGTCAGGGGTTAGGACACTTCGCTAGAGAGTGTCAGAGACCAAAAGTAGAGAACTACCAGGGACAGTATCAGAATCAATCACAAGGGAGATATCTACCGAGTAGCTCAACCAGTCAGGCGAATATAGCTGGTCTGTTATCCAATGTAACATCAGACAGACAGCTAGATGGAACTTATGACTGGAGTACACATCCAGAATCGAATGCTAGAGCCTTTATGGCTGAAGTGACTGAGACTGGAAGTAATGAGGCAGAGGAAATCACAGGGAACAACAGTCAAAATGAAAGCAGTCTGATGTGGGTAGAAAAGTCAGCTGATCAGACAATTCTGGAGTTTGCCGCACAGATGGCCAACGCAGAATCAGATCATGCCAAGGTAACTCTTAACTTTTCTCTTTTTCATGATTTATGTGTTTTATGTACTACGTCTAACGATAGGTTAAATTTAGTACTAGAATCACATCAAACCATATCTGCTCAAAATGAATCGATAAAATCAGATAATGCTAGCCTAGTAGATATAAAGCAAGATCTTAGGGATAAGCTTAAGGCTGATGCACAGGATGTTATAGTTCTAAAGGACAAACTGAGCAAACAG
>JAANYP010005630.1:0-27146 GCA_020465985.1 Centrapalus pauciflorus
CATTACTCATGACCATTGTGAGTGACAGATTGCAATACTTACTTGCATATGTTTCGGTACTTATTGGTGATTGTTACCGACTCGTATGGAAACATCTGCTGCTTCTTGTTCCTTGATTACTTAATTCTATGTTAGGAACGTATGATAGACACTGCTGAAATTGGACAACTGCTGGTGCATGTTCCTTGATTACTTGCATTGCTCAGGACCGCTGTGAGTGAAAGATTGCATTACTTAATTGCATGTGTTTCGGTACTTATTGGTGATTGTTTATGACTTGTATGGAAACATCTGCTGCTGCTTGTTCCTTGATAACTTAATTCTATGTTAGGAACGTATGATAGACACTGCTGAAAATGGACTACTGCTGGTGCATGTTTCTTGATTACTTGCATTGCTCAGGACCGCTGTGAGTGACAGATTGCATTACTTACTTGCATATGTTTCGGTACTTATTGGTGATTGTTACCGACTCGTTTGGAAACATCTGCTGCTGGTAGTTCCATGATTACTAATTTATATGTTAGGCACGTATGATAGACACTGCTGAAACTGGACAACTGCTGGTGCATGTTCCTTGATTACTTGCATTGCTCAGGACCGCTGTGAGTGACAGATTGCATTACTTAATTGCATGTGTTTCGGTACTTATTGGTGATTGTTTCTGACTTGTATGGAAACATCTGCTGCTTCTTGTTCCTTGATAACTTAATTCTATGTTAGGAACGTATGATAGACACTGCTGAAACTGGACAACTGCTGGTGCATGTTCCTTTATTACTTGCATTGCTCTGGACCGCTGTGAGTGACAGATTGCATTACTTACTTGCATATGTTTCGGTACTTATTGGTGATTGTTTCTGACTTGTATGGAAACATCTGCTGCTGCTTGTTCCTTGATAACTTAATTGTATGTTAGGAACGTATGATAGACACTGCTAAAACTGGACAACTGCTGGTGCACGTTCCTTGATTACTTGCATTGCTCAGGACCGCTGTGAGTGACAGTTTGCATTACTTAATTGCATGTGTTTTGGAACTTATTGGTGATTGTTTCTTACTTGTATGGAAACATCTTCTGCTGCTTGTTCCTTGATAACTTTATTGTATGTTAGGAACGTATGATAGACACTGCTGAAACTGGACAACTGCAGGTGCATGTTCCTTGATTATGTCACACCCTGCCACCTTGGTTGGCAGCGAGTCGTGACGAGTGCGGAAGCGTAACCATAATTATAACGAACGACCACTATATGGACGTTTTTGAAATATTACATCATTAAAATTTAAAAATGTAATAATGTTTTACAAGATGATAGGATATGAAGTTCGCGTAATGTAACATCCAATTTCCACAAACAGTACACGCCATAATATTTCATTTCATAAATAATATTAATTGTTTGATACCACAGGTCCATCAGCCTGAATACTTAATTACATCAATAATTAAAGATCAAATGGTGGTCTAAACTAGCTTCTAAATCTTCAATCAGAGTGCGGAAGACTGAACAAGCTACCCGAGACCGCATCATCTTTTCAAGATAGGCGTCAGCAAAAGTCCAAAAGTCTGCTATTCATCAATGTCCAGATTCACTTAGCCTGGGACGGACTACCTGCTATGGTCTTGCCCTTATCAGCTTTTCCTGAAAAAGAGTTGTCAGGACAGAGTAAGCTAACAATGCTTAGTGAGTTAACAGAGTTCCATTAGTTACCACACGCATGCCATACTATCAGCTCCTGCCGGCAAGTCACTACGTCCTGAGACAGCAAAAGGTTGGGAGACAACCCAGTTTGTTTTCCCCTATGTAAAGCCGAAGCCCTACGGGAAGTGTATGGAAACAAGTCATATAGGAAAGGAATCTGCAGAATTCCCTCCTGTGAATGGAGATCTCGCATTCGGTCCTATCGGATGATGCAGTATGCAGCGGCAATTATATAAACAGTCAAGTAAGCAGTAAGCAGGATAAGTATTTACATAAAATGTAAAAGTGAACATGCATTCAAGGCAATTCAAGTGTCTAGCTTCAGTAATGTCAAAAGTACGCTTCTATGATACAATAAAGTATTAAAGAAAACATGCAGCAACAAACGGAAGTTTCCATACAGTCGATGACATTCACCAATAAGTATCGAAACATATGCATGTAATTAATGAAATCTGTCACTCACAGTGGTCCGTAGTCAGATAATGCTTAACGAATTAAGCGGTTCAGTTTACTCTGTCAAATCGACGGTCTCCTGCAGTTCAGTTTCAAGTCTGGCATATTAATGTCAAGTCTGTATCATAATCTATATAACCCTAGTTATATATATTCAGGTTATTGTCATTACTGGTTATCGAGTCTGAGGTAGTTCCTATCGTCCCAAGGTGAGTCTATTCTTATCAGATTAATACGATTCATCTAATTACAGATGTGTGGCCTTGAAATAAAGCCAATCGTATTACTAGCAAGGTGAAACAGGACATACACATTCTAAGGGTTCGTACAGAGTCTGTTAATTCATTTGTGCATAAAATAGATATGCAACTTGAACTTGTGAGTTTTATCATAATCATATTATACTTTTGATTACAATAGGTTGTTTAATAACTTAATCTGATTTAGGAATTAATCTTAGGCTAGGAACTAAATCAGATTCGAACTAAGGCAACAGATTCGAATAGCATTAGATTCGAACATCAATAGATTCGAACATCAATCTCGAATCTAGGGGGATCAGATTCGAAATCAATAGATTCGATGCTAGGAAGATAGATTCGAAGTACATACAAAATAGATTCTAGGGAATAGATTTGACTAGGTTAATTTCGAATTAGTGAAATAGATTCAAGTCATCCATAGATTCGAACCATACATAGATTCGAACCATACATAGATTCGAAACCTACACACAATTCGAGTCTAGGTGATTAGATTCGAAACTACACACCCTCGAGTCTAGGGAGATAGAATCGAAGCATAGCCATTCGAATCTAAGAGTTTAGATTCGAAATTCACTCATTCGAGTCTGATCATAAATCACTCGAATCTGTTCTATATGTTCAACGATTTTCCAGGTTCTAACAACTAAATATGAGCATAAATGAAAGAGAAATGGTTACTAACCTTCGTCCAATCTATAACCTTCGACTATGGATGATTTCCAAGCAAAAACAGGTCCTAAACGGGGGCAAATCAGCTTCAAAAAGAGGGAATATGAGCAAACTCGAAATTGCTCTTTCAAAACCGAACCAAAAGACTGAAATAGGGCCGATCTTACCTTAAATCCGGACGAAATCAAACATGCAATGGTAGATTCGTGAAGAGCTCGACGATCTCTATCCGATGGCGTATGAATCACGAGAATCCGACGGTTCGATTAGGAGAAAAGCTAGAGAGATGTAAACTTAGAGAGAGAAGGAGAAGAGAGTTCTTAGATTTCCAAACCTAAGAAATGAGGAGGGGAGGTCATATTTATAGGGAAAATAGGGAAAAATTAGATTTTCTACTGAATTTTCCGGAATTGACCAACTTTATTTCCCAACAATCCGATTTGCATTTCAAATGCAAATAATAGCAAAGAAATTCTAGATTGCTATAATTGACTTTTTGTCATATTTTTATTCATTTTAGTCCGTTTCGTCATTTTCAGTCTTTAATTTGTCATTTAGCTGAATTTTAATTATTAATTTTATTTCAGCTAAATTTGGGCAACTTTTCATAATTAAATTATAACTTAATATAATTAACTATATAAGATTCATGTTTTCAGTTAATTACTAATATTTGGATAAAATTGCTTTATTATCAAAAGTCTGATGCTGTAATTTATATTTAATAAATTACGGGCTGTTACAATCTTCCCCCGTTAAAATGATTCCGTCCTCGGAATCGACTAGGACAGGAATAACTTCGGATACTTTTGCCTAATCTCGTCTTCTCGTTCCCAAGTTTCTCATTATTGATTATACGCTCGGGCTCTTCCTCGTATCGCTTCTGTTCATCAATTGCACGTCTTTCCAAGGAATCACAGCTTCAGCGTCAGGTAAACACTTTCGAAGATTACTCACATGAAACACATCATGAATCCCAGTCATTTCGGCAGGCAGCTTTAATCTGTAGGCTTGCAACCCTAAATGCTCGAGAATTTCAAAAGGACCCACAAATCGAGGGCTCAACTTCCCCCGTTTGCCGAACCTTACTATTCCTTTTCTTGGCGAGACCTCCAGCAACACTTTATCTCTAACTTCAAACGCGATTGGTTCCGTCTTTTATCATGATACTTCTTTTGTCTGTCTTGAGAAGTCTGAATCCGCTGTCGAATCAACTGTAGTTGGTCATGGGCTTCTTGCAGAATTGCTGGTCCAGAGATCGGCCGTTCACCTGTTTCTCTCCAACAGGTTGGAGTTCGGCATTGACGTCCGTACAAAAGCTGATATGGAGGCATACCAATAGTCGAGTGATAACTATTGTTATAAGCAAACTCCACAAACGGCAGGTGAGTATCCCAACTTCCACCGAGATCAATCACACAGGCACGTAACATATCTTCTAAGGTCAAAATTGTCCTCTCACTTTGCCCGTCAGTTTCAGGATGATAGGCGGTGCTCATCTTAAGTTCAGTTCCTAGTCCATTCTGAAAAGCCTTCCAAAAACGAGAAGTAAATCTGCTGTCACGGTCAGATACTATAGACAATGGCACACCATGTCTAGTCACGATTTCCTTTACGTACAATTCAGCTAACTTTTCGAGGCGTTCATCTTCACGTATGGGTAGGAATTGAGCTGACTTAGTAAGTCGATCCACTATTACTCTTATAGAGTCATGATTCCGCTTAGTCCTGGGCAGCTTCGTCATAAAGTCCATGATTATGCGGTCCCACTTCCATTCCGGGACTGGCAATGGTTGTAGTTCCCCATACGGCTTCTGATGTTCCGATTTGACTTGTAAACAAGTCATGCAATTTTCTACATATCGTCCTACGTCCTTCTTCAATCCAGGCCACCAATATTCCGTTTTTCAAACTTGGTACATTATAGTAGAACCAGGATGTACCGAAAATTTTGGCATATGAGCCTCCGACAGAAATTGATCACGAATTCCTCCTAATCTAAGGACCCATATTCTATTCATGAACCGTCCAAGACCATGATTATCAAGGGTCAGCTTGGTCACATAAGTAACCATACGTTCAGATTTCAAGCTCTCATCCCGAATGGCTTTGGTTTGAGCGGCAATAATCGACTCAGGCAAAGCAGACTCCAAAACAACAGAAGTCAAGGCGAAACATCGGGTATAATGGTCTTGTCCGATTTTGCGGCTTAGGGCATCTGCTACAATGTTTGCTATACCTGGATGGTAAAGGATCTCATAATTGGAGAATTTTGCGTAGAGTCGCTCTTTTCGTAGCAATTCTAGCAATTTTCGAAAGAGCTTCACATGGTCAGATTCAGACTTAGAGTAAATCAAAATGTCATCAATAAAGACTATCACTGATTTGTCCAGCATTGGCCTACATACTCTATTCATAAGGTCCATAATTGTGGCCGGGGCATTGGTGAGACCGAACGGTATTGTTAGAACTCAAGTTGGCCGTAACGAGTACGAAATGCAGTCTTCGGTACGTCAGACTCAAATATCTTAAGTTGATGATATCCAGATCGAAAATCAATCTTTGATTAGGCACTTTCGGGCTTTCAGTACAGAAATTGGACCTAAATCTCGAGTCTTACTATCTTCATAAACATAACGTTTATTTCCTTCGGGGGTTCTAATTCTAATTATCCTTTGGCACAAAGGATTTCAGCATTGCTCGTCATGAGCCTGTCCATTCCTATAATAATATCGAATTCTCTAATCCACATCGGTATCAGGTCAAAGTCTGAGGAAAGGTTATCAATCACTAGCTTACAAGAACGAAAGATTCTACTAATAGTCACAAAACTCGAACTCTCAGTTTTTATATTTAACGGTACAGACATTATTGGGGCAAAATCAAACAGTTTAGCAAACTTTTCAGACACATATGACAGATTAGAGCAGGCATAGAGTTAACAAAAAATGTACCCATGACGACATCAGCAGTCTCCTTTGCCTCAACGGCTGTCATCTGGAAAGATCTTGGTTGATTCCTCGGAGCAGAAGAACCCTTGAACGATTGCCGGGGTGAAAATGCAGGCGGTGGAACAAATCGCGGCCGAGTACAGTCTTTAGCATGGTGCCCGAACGTGATGCAGTTACGACAAGCCTCATTGCGCTTGGGACATTCTGACCTGTCATGACCTTTCTGCCTACAACAGTAGCACCTCACGAACTCCGGATCACATTTTCCTTTATGAATCTGCCTGCAGCGAGGACAAGCAGATCTTGGCGTAGCGGTCACAGCATAAGATTTAGCCTTTTTAAAAGGCTGCTTATCTCCCTGCCTTAAACTTTCACTCTCCCTTTCCGATTTTTTAGATTTTTCTTTCTTGCTAGACTTGGCAATAAAAAGAGTCGCTCGCTCCGGATAGATTTCAAGTTCTCCTACCTTAGCAACTTCAACTACTTCCATATCACTTCCCGGTCTGCCAGAATTCACAAAAAGATCCCTTTGACGTCCCTCAGAGGGCTCATGCCTAAGTTTCCTTTTTCGATTCTTCTTGGGTTTTGCTAACATTTCTTCCCTATACTTCAATTCTAACTCCCGTAACCTAAGTTCTCGCAACCTAAGTTCTTCTTCACGGCGCTTAAAGTCAATTTCACGCTGGATTTCTTCGTCAGTTTGCACAACCGCTTTACCCTTAGTCAGCAAGTCCTTAATTTCCTTAAATCGGTCCTCAACCGACATATCAGTCTGCAGTCGATTCCTATCCATCATCAGCTGAATTTGTCTACGATTTTCATCAGTCAGCTTGTGAATGAGATCAAATAATTGAGCCTGCTGGGGAGGCACAAGCGTAGCAGTACTGCTTGAGTCATTAGCAGTATTTTCAGGGGCAGTGCCTAAATCCTCTACATGAACAGATTCTTTGCGTTGATCAGCTGCAGCATCAGCAGCTTTACCAACAGTCGAGGTAGCAGCAACATTTGGATTCTTATCAGCCATTGGCTGAAAATATAAAGGAAATAACTATTATTTCCTGATTCAATTAAGCATAGTTCGAGTCATAATACCTACGTCAGATAATCACATCTAAGTTAATAGATATGAAAACAGTCAGTCAGGCTGGCACAGAGTCAAGTCAAAGTCAAGTCAGTATCAAGCAGTCAATCCCTCCCCCATCCTATCAGTCATCGTCTGCCTATCTTAGGTCAAGTTGTGTGGGTAGTCCTTTACTAATTAGGTTACCCTAGGTCTCGGTGACTTGTTCGGGAATTCAGAGTCACATAGTCCATACCATACCAGTAGTTTAAGTATCGGGTGGCCAATCCGATGATTAAACTGCTGCTCTGATACCAACTTTGTAACATCCAATTTCCACAAACAGTACACGCCATAATATTTCATTTCATAAATAATATTAATTGTTTGATACCACAGGTCCATCAGCCTGAATACTTAATTACATCAATAATTAAAGATCAAATGGTGGTCTAAACTAGCTTCTAAATCTTCAATCAGAGTGCGGAAGACTGAACAAGCTACCCGAGACCGCATCATCTTTTCAAAATAGGCGTCAGCAAAAGTCCAAAAGTCTGCTATTCATCAAATGTCCAGAATCACTTAGCCTGGGACGAACTGCCTGCTATGGTCTTGCCTTTATCAGCCTTTCCTGTAAAAGAGTTGTCATGACAGAGTAAGCTAACAATGCTTAGTGAGTTAACAGAGTTCCATTAGTTACCACACACATGCCATACTATCAGCTCCTGCCGGCAAGTCACTACGTCCTGAGACAGCAAAAGGTTGGGAGACAACCCGGTTTGTTTTCCCCTATGTAAAGCCGAAGCCCTACGGGAAGTGTATGGAAACAAGTCATATAGGAAAGGAATCTGCAGAATTCCCTCCTGTGAATGGAGATCTCGCATTCGGTCCTATCGGATGATGCAGTATGCAACGGCAAGTATATAAACAGTCAAGTAAGCAGTAAGCATGATACGTATTTACATGAAATGTAAAAGTGAACATGCAATCAAGGCAATTCAAGTGTCTAGCTTCAGTAATATCAAAAGTACGCTTCTATGATACAATAAAGTATAAAAGAAAACATGCAGCAACAAACGGAAGTTTCCATACAGTCGATGACATTCACCAATAAGTATCGAAACATATGCATGTAATTAATGAAATCTGTCACTCACAGTGGTCCGTAGTCAGATAATGCTTAACGAATTAAGCGGTTCAGTTTACTCTGTCAAATCGACGGTCTCCTGCAGTTCAGTTTCAAGTCTGGCATATTAATGTCAAGTCTGTATCATAATCTATATAACCCTAGTTATATATATTCAGGTTATTGTCATTACTGGTTATCGAGTCTGAGGTAGTTCCTAACGTCCCAAGGTGAGTCTATTCTTATCAGATTAATACGATCCATCTAATTACAGATGTGTGGCCTTGAAACAAAGCCAATCGTATTTCTAGCAAGGTGTAACATGTCATACACATTCTAAAGATTCATACAGAGTCGGTTAATTTGTTTGTGCTTAAAATAGATATGCAACTTGAACTTGTGAGTTTTATCATAATCATATTATACTTTTAATTACAATAGGTTGATTAATCACTTAATCTGATTTTAGGAATTTAACTTTGGCCAGGAACAAACTCAGATTCGAATTAAGGAGGCTAGATTCGAACCAGATTCTTTCGAATCTACTTGCTTAGATTCGAAAATAGCACAAACTCGAGACAAGGAGCAGATTCGAAGCACACCTAGATTCGAAGACCACCTAGATTCGAAGACCACCTAGATTCGAAGACCATGCTTAGATTCGAACACCACCTAGATTCGAAGACCTTGCTTAGATTCGAACACTACCTAGATTCGAAGACCTTGCTTAGATTTGAACTCATACACCCTCGAGTCTAGGTGTTTAGATTCGAGACACACACAATTCGAGTCTAGGTATGAATCTCTCGAATCTGTTCATCTTGTTCATCGGTTTTCCAGGTTTTAACAACTAAAAATGAGCATAAATGATAGAGAAATGGTTACTAACCTTCGTCCAAGCTATAACCTTCGACTATGGATGATTTCCAAGCAAAAACAGGTCCTAAACGGGGGCAAATCAGCTTCAAATAGAGGGAAAATGAGCAAACTCGAAATTGCTCTTTCAAAACCGAACCAAAAAGACAGAAAAGGGGTCGATCTTACCTCAAATCCGGACGAAATCAAACATGAAATGGTAGATTCGTGAAGAGCTCGACGATCTCTATCCGATGGCGTATGAATCACGAGAATCCGACGGTTCGATTAGGAGAAAAGCTAGAGAGATGTAAACTTAGAGAGAGAAGGAGAAGAGAGTTCTTAGATTTCCAAACCTAAGAAATGAGGAGGGGAGGTCATATTTATAGGGAAAATAGGGAAAAATCAGATTTTCTACTGAATTTTCCGGAATTGACCAACTTTATTTCCCAACAATCCGATTTGCATTTCAAATGCAAATAATAGCAAAGAAATTCTAGATTGCTATAATTGACTTTTTGTCATATTTTTATTCATTTTAGTCCGTTTCGTCATTTTCAGTCTTTAATTTGTCATTTAGCTGAATTTTAATTATTAATTTTATTTCAGCTAATTTTGGGCAACTTTTCATAATTAAATTATAACTTAATATAATTAACTATATAAGATTCATGTTTTCAGTTAATTACTAATATTTGGATAAAATTGCTTTATTATCAAAAGTCTGATGCTGTAATTTATATTTAATAAATTACGGGCTGTTACACGTAATACAGAGATTCTAATACATAATTAACGCGTCCAAAAATAATGCAGTCAAATCTCCGTTAGTTTCGAAATATGCATTCGACTCCATGAAATGCGGAAGCTTGAAAAGTTGGTGTATCCGAAGGCACACTTGCCTTAATTACCTGAAAATACATGCTAAAATACGTCAACAAAATTGTTGGTGAGTTCATAGGTTTACTCGAAAAGACCAGTTGTATGGACATTATCAGATGCGTTAAATTTATAAAATCATAAATTCCATGAGATGTATTACATAAACCAACATGTCACCGAGCTTAATTAGAATGAGTTTTGCCCCGAGCAGTATTCCCATACGTAATACCGTGAGTTGAATATATATGCACCCGCCGTTAGCTAAACCACTAACCCGAGTGGGGGACATGACTCCCAATAGATCTATCCACAATATATTCGCGCTTGCAAACAAATGCAACTAACGATTTCATGATATAAGGGCGGAAATCACATATGTAATACATAATAGAATCGAGAAGTTTTTGTGTCCATATAAAAACGAAGCATGTATTTCATCCCAAAACATAATAATGTGAAAAATGGGACTATGAAGACTCACCTTGTTGATTTTTGATGATGTTTTTAGATCTGAGTTGAACACTTGTTTGAATGGTTGAGACTCGTCCTAATATTTTTACGAGTTCGGGTCAATATCATCATAATACGTGTTTGAATATTTTATGTACTTGGGGGTGATGTATACATAATTTCGTAGGATTTTATATGTTGATACTGATTTACAGTTATGTTCAAGTAATTTATTTAAAAAAAAATATAATTTGTTGTATTAATTCCGATTTACAAAAATGATTTTTAAGTAGTTTATTTCCAAGTATATTTTGATGCATGCATGCATACTTATGTACATATGTATTTATATATATACGAAAATGCATATATATATATATATATACGAGCATGTGCCTCATTACGAAAGGGTATTCATACATTTTGCATGGAAAAATTTCACGAGTATTATGAAAACCGAGTTGTAAATGAAGAGTATTATATTTTAGTAAATGTATTTGATTTTTCATGTTTTATAAATAAAGTAAATAAGAAAAACTTACAAAAGTTTGAAGAACACTTGAACTTCTTGGCCGATTTTGTTTTGAGAGAGAATATGTCTGTTGGTGTGCTTTTGTGAAATGGGTTTGTCTTCTATTTATAGAAGAAAAAGGGTTATTAAAATAAAGATAAAGTAATTTAAAATTTTAGTGAAATAATGAAAAGTAGAAAGGTGTTTCGGTTGAGTGTTGGACAAAAAGGTGTGGCCGATTTCATAATTGTATGTTGCATGTTGTTTATTAATATAATAATACAAAAGTACATCTAGTTGTCCTTTAAAGGACAACTTACTTTTTAGGGTGATAAGTAGTATGGGTTTTCAATTTTTATATTAATAAAAGTACAAGAGGCGTGCAAAAGAGGTGGCAATAATAAATACTGATATATATATATATATATATATATACATACTTAGAAAAATTTCTGGAATGTTAAACTCGATTCAAGTGTGAATCGAGTTTGTTGTTGTGTCAATCGAGTTTTATAACATAATGCCCGAGTTTTGTTACCCTTTGATCGAGTTTTATGCCTTTGTCATTCGAGTTTCATATAGCTATGGTCGAGTTTTATACAACATTGCCCGAGTTTCTTGCTTCTTTAATTGAGTTTCTTTGTTTAACTGTTCGAGTTTTATGTAGTTTTATTCGAGTTTTATGTTTCTTTATTCGAGTTTCATCCCTTAGAAATCGAGATTTGTATCTTCATCATTCGAGTTTTATACTGCATCATCCGAGAAAATCCTTTCTTTATTCGAGTTTCATCAAAGTGTCATTCGAGTTTAGGTCTTCACTTAATCGAGTTTCATTATATCATTATTCGAGTTTATTACTTCTTTCATCGAGATTCATACAACACCATTCGAGTTTATTGATTATATGATTCGAGATTCATATAACTTCATTCGAGTTTATTACTTCATTATTCGAGTTTTATATTAGTTTAATTTTTGAGTTTCATACCTTATTTTTAGGCCAGTTGTTACAGTCTCCCCCTGTTGAAGGAATTTCGTCCCGAAATTAGCTCATGTTCTCCTCTGCTTGGACTTTTGAGAACAGCTGGGGGTACTTCTCTCGGAATTGATCTTCGCGTTCCCAAGTAAACTCAGGACCTCGTTTAGAGTTCCATCGGACCTTTATTATTGGAATTCGACTGTGCTTGAGTTTCTTGACTTCTCGGTCCATTATTTCCACCGGTTGCTCAATGAAATTCATCTTATCGTCTATCTCCAGCTCGTCCATGGGTATCACGAGTGATTCATCCGCCAGACATTTCTTAAGATTGGATACGTGGAAGGTATTATGAACGTTACTAAGCTCTGGGGGTAGATCGAGTCGGTAAGCTACCGGGTCAATTCTCTTTAAGACTTTGCATTGCCAATGTATCGAGGGTTTAATTATCCTTGTTTCCCAAACCGTATCACGCCCTTCCATGGCAAGACTCTCATCAGTACTCGTTCTCCTAATTAGAACTCAAGGGATTTTCTATTTTCATCTGCATAACTTTCTTACAATCGCAGGCAACTTTTAGTCAGTTTCCTATCTGTACTATCCTTTCGGTTGTTTCGTGAATGATCTTAACGCCATTGATTTGGCCATTTCCCACTTCTTCCCAATAAGTCGGTGATCGACACTTTTGCCCGTAGAGGGCTTCAAACGAAGCAGCTCAATACTTGAGTGATAGCTATTGTAGTACGATAATTTCACTAAGGTAATTGAGTATCCATTACATAGGCCCTTAATGTGTGTTCTAGGGTTTCGATCATTCTATTATTCTGACCATCGGTCTGAGGGTGATATGTGGTACTTCATGTCTTAGTTTGTATCCAAAGCTTGAAGTAATAATTGCCAAAAACTTAGATGTAGATCTGCCATCCATTTCTGAAATGATTGTAATAGGCACTACGTGTCCGGAGACAACTTCCTTGAGGTACGTTTGGACTAGCTTATTCATCCTGATGTTCTTCTTGATTGGTAGGAATGCGCGGATTTTGTTAGGTTGTCGACTATTGCCCAAATGGTTTCTGATGGTTTATCTTAACTTTGGAGCGCGTTAGGAATTTTCTGACCGATTTGGCAAGTCATTCTTCATGATAGGCCACCCGTATAGTTTCTTAAGGTCATGATACATTTTATTGGATCCGGGGTGAACGACATATCTTAATTTGTGTCCTTCATCCATAGCCAGCTTTCTTATTCCACCAAACAGAGTAATCAGATTCTATTCATGAGTTATCGATTTTTATTAGCCCTTATTCTAAACTATTTATCCACTTGTACTCTTAACGGCTTAGCTCCTTAGTTTTCCTCAGGTGATAACGAATTTTCACGGTTGCCATTACATATTAGTTCCATCCAACGGTACTACTTCGTATTCGACTCTTTCTGGTTCAAGATGTGTTGGAGGCTCTTATGGTCTGTGAATACAATACACTTCATACCGTACAACTATTGTCTCCAAGGATTAAGACTACTGCTTCAAGATCCAGATCATGTGTTGTGTAAATCACCTAGTGAACCTTAAGTTTTCATAAAGTATAAGCTATGTCCCTATTTTTCTATATAAGCCCATTGTGTGAAGCGTCACAGTAATCTATAAATTTCTCGTTCCTCTTAAGTATGGACAAAATAGGCGCGCTGCACAGTTTGTGCTTTAATAACTGGAATGATGTCTCCTGATCCTTGCTCCAATCATACTTAATGTCTTTTCGGGTCAGTTTTGTTAGAGTTCTGGTGGTCTTTGAGAAAATTGCTTATAATAAGTGGCAAGTCTTAAGGACTGTCGTATCTCTATGGGGGTTCTAAGAGTTGACCAATTCCTGATAGCCTTGATCTTTGCGGGGTCGACTTGGATTCCTTTACTATTGTTCACGTGACCGAGGGATTTCACCTCTCCTAACCAAAAGTCAAATTTAGAAAGCTTAGCATACAGTTGTTCTTTCTCCGATAATTCCAGAATCAGTCTTAAATGTTGCTCGTGCTCCTTCTCGTTTCGTGAGTAGATTAAAAGTCATTCATGAATACAATCACGAATTTGTCTAAATAAGGTTTGCACACCCGATGAGGTCCATAAGTACCGTTGGGGACACTGGTTTATCCAAACGGCATTAATCGGAATTTATGATGACCGAAGCAGAATATGATAGCTGTCTTTGGAATATCTTTGTTGTGAACTCTAACCTGATGATAACCAGACCTTAGGTCGATCTTCGAATAGGAACTTAATTCTTCGAGTTTTGTCAAACAAGTCATTGATCCTTGGAAGTGGGTATTGGTTCTTTTAGCTTATTTAATATCTCGGTAATTGATGCACATCCCGAAAGTTCCATCCTTTTCCTTTATGAACAAAACTGGAGCTCCTCCAAAGCGAGGAACTCGGTTTGATAGGCCTTTTATCTAACTAAGAGCTCCTACAGTTGGTTGAACGATTGTTACACTATTGATGGGGCTAATCGGCATGGTGCTCGAGCCACTGGTACCGCACCTGATACTAGGCCGATTTTTGAATTTGACTTGCCTCGATGTTGGGAGATCTGGTAAGTGTTTTGGAAAAACTTTGGGGTAATCACAAATAATAAGAATATTTTCGAGCCGTTTTTCCTTTGACTCACTCTCTGTCAACACTTCAGGGTCCTAATGCTAGGGGTGATGCTTTCTTTGATATTTCTTGTTTTACCTTGGACAGTAAGGACCTTCTTATTGGCTAAAGGTATATGAACCGTCTTCTTGTTGCACACTATTTCCGCACAATTTTTATATAGTCATTCCATGCCTATGACCACGTCAAAACACTTCCCAGTTTGATGGGTATCATGTCTGTTTCAAAGAGTCGGCCTACTAATTCTAAGGAGCATCCTCGACTTATATTATTTGTCTTAAGCGTCTCACTGTCATCAACCTCAATAGCATAAGTAGCATTTAATGGAATTTATCTGCTTAGTGAACTTAGTGGATATAAAGCTCCTATCAGCACCAGTATCAAATAGTAGAAATGCATAAGTGGTATCTAATGGGGTAAGAGGATAAGTCTACGGGTTTGAAATTTCTTAGGCAGATAGTCACAGCTTTATCTTTTCCTACGCAGAGTTGTAGTTAAAACTTAATTCCTCATAAAAGTTCTTGATACTTAATCTTTGTATATGATATGGTCAGAATTTTCTAAATTCTTAAGCCTTATTTACCTAAGATATATCAGATAGTAAAGCCTAGAGAAATACTATAAAGAGATGCCTCCGGGGTTTCCTCGTACTCCAGAGCGTTAAGTCGTTGGGTTAGTTCTACATTACTGGCTTTGCGCTCTGCTAGGCGTTGACATAATTTGTCTATTCCGTCTTTGTTGAATCGCCTGGGTATTCTGGTTGGCCTAAGGTTTATTGGGGGTTTGCATTGCCTCCTACCTAACCCTTGCAAGGATCTCACCGACCTCTCGGTGGATTTTGTCGAAATTGGGGGTCGTGTCTGGCGGCCCTTGCCACCAACAGAGGCATCGTTTGTTACGTAGGTTTCTGGGTATGTGTCGGCGCTTGAGAGGAAGATGATATTCTGACTTCAAACTGGATTTGGATCCCCTCTTCGTTTCTCCACTCTTGGAGAGTGTGAGGCATCCATCCCCACTGTCCTATGCTTGCCCGTTACTACTGCGGCGGGCTTGGCTGATGGGCAGGTACCGGGATAGACTCCCGTTGTGCTAGTCACACCCTTTCCCTAGGGGTGAATTTCGATATGTTATTGTCATCAGGGTCCATATATGTGTTCACAGTTCTTGAAGAAAGTTTAGTTTTTGTAACAGTTATAGTCTAGGTACTAATGCAACCTAGTTCACTATAACTATGGCTCTGATACCAATCTGTCACACCCTGCCACCTTGGTTGGCAGCGAGTCGTGACGAGTGCGGAAGCGTAACCATAATTATAACGAACGACCACTATATGGACGTTTTCGAAATATTACATCATTAAAATTTAAAAATGTAATAATGTTTTACAAGATGATAGGATATGAAGTTCGCGTAATACAGAGATTCTAATACATAATTAATGCATCCAAAAATAATGCAGTCAAATCTCCGTTAGTTTCGAAATATGCATGCGACTCCATGAAATGCGGAAGCTTGAAAAGTTGGTGTATCCGAAGGCACACTTGCCTTAATTACCTGAAAATACATGCTAAAATACGTCAACAAAATTGTTGGTGAGTTCATAGTTTACTCGAAAAGACCAGTTGTATGGACATTATCAGATGCGTTGAATTTATAAAATCATAAATTCCATGAGATGTATTACATAAACCATCATGTCACCGAAGCTTAATTAGAATGAGTTTTGCCCCGAGCAGTATTCCCATACGTAATACCGTGAGTTGAATATATATGCACCCGCCGTTAGCTAAACCACTAACCCGAGTGGGGGACATGACTCCCAATAGATCTATCCACAATATATTCGCGCTTGCAAACAAATGCAACTAACGATTTCATGATATAAGGGCGAAAATCACATATGTAATACATAATAGAATCGAGAAGTTTTTGTGTCCATATAAAAACGAAGCATATATTTCATCCCAAAACATAATAATGTGAAAAATGGGACTATGAAGACTCACCTTGTTGATTTTTGATGATGTTTTTGGATCTGAGTTGAACACTTGTTTGAATGGTTGAGACTCGTCCTAATATTTTTACGAGTTCGGGTCAATATCATCATAATACGTGTTTGAATATTTTATGTACTTGGGGGTGATGTATACATAATTTCGTAGGATTTTATATGTTGATACTGATTTACAGTTATGTTCAAGTAATTTATTTAAAAAAAAATATAATTTGTTGTATTAATTCCGATTTACAAAAATGATTTTTAAGTAGTTTATTTCCAAGTATATTTTGATGCATGCATGCATACTTATGTACATATGTATTTATATATATACGAAAATGCATATATATATATATATATACGAGCATGTGCCTCATTACGAAAGGGTATTCATACATTTTGCATGGAAAAATTTCACGAGTATTATGAAAACCGAGTTGTAAATGAAGAGTATTATATTTTAGTAAATGTATTTGATTTTTCATGTTTTATAAATAAAGTAAATAAGAAAAACTTACAAAAGTTTGAAGAACACTTGAACTTCTTGGCCGATTTTGTTTTGAGAGAGTATGTGTGTTGGTGTGTTTTTGTGAAATGGGTTTGTCTTCTATTTATAGAAGACAAAGGGTTATTAAAATAAAGATAAAGTAATTTAAAATTTTAGTGAAATAATAAAAAGTAGAAAGGTGTTTCGGTTGAGTGTTTGACAAAAAGGTGTGGCCGATTTCATAATTGTATGTTGCATGTTGTTTATTAATATAATAATACAAAAGTACATCTAGTTGTCCTTTAAAGGACAACTAACTTTTTAGGGTGATAAGTAGTATGGGTTTTCAATTTTTATATTAATAAAAGTACAAGAGGCGTGCAAAAGAGGTGGCAATAATAAATACTGATATATATATATATATATATATATATATATATATATATATATATATATATATATATATATACATACTTAGAAAAATTTCTGGAATGTTAAACTCGATTCAAGTGTGAATCGAGTTTGTTGTTGTGTCAATTGAGTTTTATAACATAATGCCCGAGTTTTGTCACCCTTTGATCGAGTTTTATGCCTTTGTCATTCGAGTTTCATATAGCTATGGTCGAGTTTTATACAACATTGCCCGAGTTTCTTGCTTCTTTAATCGAGTTTCTTTTTTTAACTGTTCGAGTTTTATGTAGTTTTATTCGAGTTTTATGTTTCTTTATTCGAGTTTCATCCCTTAGAAATCGAGATTTGTATCTTCATCATTCGAGTTTTATACTGCATCATCCGAGAAAATCCTTTCTTTATTCGAGTTTCATCAAAGTGTCATTCGAGTTTAGGTCTTCACATAATCGAGTTTCATTATATCATTATTCGAGTTTGTTACTTCTTCCATCGAGATTCATACAACACCATTCGAGTTTTATGATTCGAGATTCATATAACTTCATTCGAGTTTATTACTTCATTATCCGAGTTTTATATTTAGTTTAATTTTGAGTTTCATACCTTATATTTTTAGGCCAGTTGTTACAGATTACTTACATTGCTCAGGACCGCTGTGAGTGACAGATTGCATTACTTACTTGCATATGTTTCGGTACTTATTGGTGATTTTTTCTGACTTGTACGGAAACATCTGCTGCTGCTTGTTCCTTGATAACTTAATTCTATGTTAGGAACATATGATAGACACTGCTGAAACTGGACAACTGCTGGTGCATGTTCCTTTATTACTTGCATTGCACAGGACCGCTGTGAGTGACAGATTGCATTACTTACTTGCATATGTGTCGGCACTTATTGGTGATTGTTTCTGACTTGTATGGAAACATGTTCTGCTGCTTGTTTTTTGATAACTTAATTGTATGTTAGGAACGTATGATAGACACTGCTGAAACTGGACAACTGCTGGTGCACGTTCCTTGATTACTTGCATTGCTCATGACCACTGTGAGTGACAGATTGCATTACTTACTTGCATATGTTTTGGAACTTATTGGTGATTGTTTCTTACTTCTATGGAAACATCTTTTGCTGCTTGTTCCTTGATAACTTAATTGTATGTTAGGAACATATGATAGACACTGCTGAAACTGGGCAACTGCTGGTGCACGTTCCTTGATTACTTGCATTGCTCATGACCACTGTGAGTGACAGAATGCATTACTTACTTGCATATGTTTTGGTACTTATTGGTGATTGTTTCTGACTTGTATGGAAACATCTTCTGCTGCTTGTTCCTTGATAACTTAATTGTATGTTTGGAACGTATGATAGACACTGCTGAAACTGGACAACTGCTGGTGCACGTTCCTTGATTACTTGCATTGCTCTTGACCACTGTGAGTGACAGATTGCATTACTTACTTGCATATGTTTCGGTACTTATTGGTGATTGTTTCTGACTTGTATGGAAACATCTGCTGCTGCTTGTTCCTTGATAACTTAATTGTATGTTAGGAACGTATGATAGACACTGCTGAAACTGGACAACTGCTGGTGCACGTTCCTTGATTACTTGCATTGCTCATGACCATTGTGAGTGACAGATTGCATTAGTTACTTGCATATGTTTCGGTACTTATTGGTGATTGTAACCGACTCGTATGGAAACATCTGCTGCTTCTTGTTCCTTGATTACTTAATTCTATGTTAGGAACGTATGATAGACACTGCTGAAACTGGACAACTGCTGGTGCATGTTCCTTGATTACTTGCATTGCTCAGGACCGCTGTGAGTGACAGTTTGCATTACTTAATTGCATGTGTTTTGGAACTTATTGGTGATTGTTTCTTACTTGTATGGAAACATCTTCTGCTGCTTGTTCCTTGATAACTTAATTGTATGTTAGGAACATATGATAGACACTGCTGAAACTGGACAACTGCTGGTGCACGTTCCTTGATTACTTGCATTGCTCATGACCACTGTGAGTGACAGAATGCATTACTTACTTGCATATGTTTCGGTACTTATTGGTGATTGTTTCTGACTTGTATGGAAACATCTGCTGTTGCTTGTTCCTTGATAACTTAATTGTATGTTAGGAACGTATGATAGACACTGCTGAAACTGGACAATTGCTGGTGCACGTTCCTTGATTACTTGCATTGCTCATGACCGCTGTGAGTGACAGATTGCATTACTTACTTGCATATGTTTCGGTACTTATTGGTGATTGTTTCTGACTTGTATGGAAACATCTGCTGCTGCTTGTTCCTTGATAACTTAATTGTATGTTAGGAACATATGATAGACACTGCTGAAACTGGACAACTGCTGGTGCATGTTCCTTTATTACTTGCATTGCACAGGACCGCTGTGAGTGACAGATTGCATTACTTACTTGCATATGTGTCGGTACTTATTGGTGATTGTTTCTGACTTGTATGGAAACATGTTCTGCTGCTTGTTTTTTGATAACTTAATTGTATGTTAGGAACGTATGATAGACACTGCTGAAACTGGACAACTGCTGGTGCACGTTCCTTGATTACTTGCATTGCTCATGACCACTGTGAGTGACAGATTGCATTACTTACTTGCATATGTTTTGGAACTTATTGGTGATTGTTTCTTACTTCTATGGAAACATCTTTTGCTGCTTGTTCCTTGATAACTTAATTGTATGTTAGGAACATATGATGGACACTGCTGAAACTGGGCAACTGCTGGTGCACGTTCCTTGATTACTTGCATTGCTCATGACCACTGTGAGTGACAGAATGCATTACTTACTTGCATATGTTTTGGTACTTATTGGTGATTGTTTCTGACTTGTATGGAAACATCTTCTGCTGCTTGTTCCTTGATAACTTAATTGTATGTTTGGAACGTATGATAGACACTGCTGAAACTGGACAACTGCTGGTGCACGTTCCTTGATTACTTGCATTGCTCTTGACCACTGTGAGTGACAGATTGCATTACTTACTTGCATATGTTTCGGTACTTATTGGTGATTGTTTCTGACTTGTATGGAAACATCTGCTGCTGCTTGTTCCTTGATAACTTAATTGTATGTTAGGAACGTATGATAGACACTGCTGAAACTGGACAACTGCTGGTGCACGTTCCTTGATTACTTGCATTGCTCATGACCATTGTGAGTGACAGATTGCATTACTTACTTGCATATGTTTCGGTACTTATTGGTGATTGTAACCGACTCGTATGGAAACATCTGCTGCTTCTTGTTCCTTGATTACTTAATTCTATGTTAGGAACGTATGATAGACACTGCTGAAACTGGACAACTGCTGGTGCATGTTCCTTGATTACTTGCATTGCTCAGGACCGCTGTGAGTGACAGTTTGCATTACTTAATTGCATGTGTTTTGGAACTTATTGGTGATTGTTTCTTACTTGTATGGAAACATCTTCTGCTGCTTGTTCCTTGATAACTTAATTGTATGTTAGGAACATATGATAGACACTGCTGAAACTGGACAACTGCTGGTGCACGTTCCTTGATTACTTGCATTGCTCATGACCACTGTGAGTGACAGAATGCATTACTTACTAGCATATGTTTTGGTACTTACTGGTGATTGTTTCTGACTTGTATGGAAACACCTGCTGTTGCTTGTTCCTTGATAACTTAATTGTATGTTAGGAACGTATGATAGACACTGCTGAAACTGGACAACTGCTGGTGCACGTTCCTTGATTACTGGCATTGCTCATGACCGCTGTGAGTGACAGATTGCATTACTTACTTGCATATGTTTCGGTACTTATTGGTGATTGTTTCTGACATGTATGGAAACATCTGCTGCTGCTTGTTCCTTGATAACTTAATTGTATGTTAGGAACGTATGATAGACACTGCTGAAACTGGACAACTGCTGGTGCATGTTCCTTGATTACTTGCATTACTCATGACCATTGTGAGTGACAGATTGCATTACTTACTTGCATATGTTTCGGTACTTATTGGTGATTGTTACCGACTCGTATGGAAACATCTGCTGCTTCTTGTTCCTTGATTACTTAATTCTATGTTAGGAACGTATGATAGACACTGCTGAAACTGGACAACTGCTGGTGCATGTTCCTTGATTACTTGCATTGCTCAGGACCGCTGTGAGTGACAGATTACATTACTTAATTGCATGTGTTTCGGTACTTATTTGTGATTGTTTATGACTTGTATGGAAACATCTGCTGCTTCTTGTTCTTTGATAACTTAATTCTATGTTAGGAACGTATGATAGACACTGCTGAAACTGGACTACTGCTGGTGCATGTTTCTTGATTACTTGCATTGCTCACGACCGCTGTGAGTGACAGATTGCATTACTTACTTGCATATGTTTCGGTACTTATTGGTGATTGTTACCGACTCGTTTGGAAACATCTGCTGCTGGTAGTTCCATGATTACTAATTTATATGTTAGGAACGTATGATAGACACTACTGAAACTGGACAACTGCTGGTGCATGTTCCTTGATTACTTGCATTGCTCAGGACCGCTGTGAGTGACAGATTGCATTACTTAATTGCATGTGTTTCGGTACTTATTGGTGATTGTTTCTGACTTGTATGGAAACATCTGCTGCTCCTTGTCCCTTGATAACTTAATTCTATGTTAGGAACGTATGATAGACACTGCTGAAACTGGACAACTGCTGGTGCATGTTCCTTTATTACTTGCATTGCTCTGGACCGCTGTGAGTGACAGATTGCATTACTTACTTGCATATGTTTCGGTACTTATTGGTGATTGTTTCTGACTTGTATGGAAACATCTGCTGCTGCTTGTTCCTTGATAACTTAATTGTATGTTAGGAACGTATGATAGACACTGCTGAAACTGGACAACTGCTGGTGCATGTTCCTTGATTACTTACATTGCACAGGACCGCTGTGAGTGACAGATTGCATTACTTACTTGCATATGTTTCGGTAATTATTGGTTATTGTTTCTGACTTGTATGGAAACATCTGCTACTGCTTGTTCCTTGATATCTTAATTCTAAGTTAGGAACGTATGATAGACACTGCTGAAACTGGAAAACTGCTGCTGCATGTTCCTTTATTACTTGCATTGCACAGGACCGCTGTAAGTGACAGATTGCATTACTTACTTGCATATGTGTCGGTACTTATTGGTGATTGTTTCTGACTTGTATGGAAACGTCTTCTGCTGCTTGTTCCTTGATAACTTAATTGTATGTTAGGAACGTATGATAGACACTGCTGAAACTGGACAACTGCTGGTGCACGTTCCTTGATTACTTGCATTGCTCATGACCGCTGTGAGTGACAGATTGCATTACTTACTTCCATATGTTTCGGTACTTATTGGTGATTGTTTCTGACTTGTATGGAAACATCTTCTGCTGCTTGTTCCTTGATAACTTAATTCTTTGTTAGGAACGTATGATAGACACTGCTGAAACTGGACTACTGCTGGTGCATGTTTCTTGATTACTTGCATTGCTCAGGACCGCTGTGAGTGACAGATTGCCTTACTTACTTGTATATGTTTCGGTACTTATTGGTGATTGTTACCGACTCGTATGGAAACATCTGCTGCTTCTTGTTCCTTGATTACTTAATTCTATGTTAGGAACGTATGATAGACACTGCTGAAACTGGAAAACTGCTGGTGCATGTTCCTTTATTACTTGCATTGCACAGGACCGCTGTAAGTGACAGATTGCATTACTTACTTGCATATGTGTCGGTACTTATTGGTGATTGTTTCTGACTTGTATGGAAACGTCTTCTGCTGCTTGTTCCTTGATAACTTAATTGTATGTTAGGAACGTATGATAGACACTGCTGAAACTGGACAACTGCTGGTGCACGTTCCTTGATTACTTGCATTGCTCATGACCGCTGTGAGTGACATATTGCATTACTTACTTCCATATGTTTCGGTACTTATTGGTGATTGTTTCTGACTTGTATGGAAACATCTTCTGCTGCTTGTTCCTTGATAACTTAATTCTATGTTAGGAACGTATGATAGACACTGCTGAAACTGGACTACTGCTGGTGCATGTTTCTTGATTACTTGCATTGCTCAGGACCGCTGTGAGTGACAGATTGCATTACTTACTTGCATATGTTTCGGTACTTATTGGTGATTGTTACCGACTCGTTTGGAAACATCTGCTGATGGTAGTTCCATGATTACTAATTTATATGTTAGGAACGTACGATAGACACTGCTGAAACTGGACAACTGCTGGTGCATGTTCCTTGATTACTTGCATTGCTCAGGACCGCTGTGAGTGACAGATTGCATTACTTAATTGCATGTGTTTCGGTACTTATTGGTGATTGTTTCTGACTTGTATGGAAACATCTGCTGCTCCTTGTTCCTTGATAACTTAATTCTGTGTTAGGAACGTATGATAGACACTGCTGAAACTGGACAACTGCAGGTGCATGTTCCTTTAGTACTTGCATTGCTCTGGACCGCTGTGAGTGACAGATTGCATTACTTACTTGCCTATGTTTCGGCACTTATTGGTGATTGTTTCTGACTTGTATGGAAACATCTGCTGCTTCTTGTTCCTTGATAACTTAATTGTATGTTAGGAACGTATGATAGACACTGCTGAAACTGGACAACTGCTGGTGCATGTTCCTTGATTACTTACATTGCTCAGGACCGCTGTGAGTGACAGATTGCATTACTTACTTGCATATGTTTCGGTAATTATTGGTTATTGTTTCTGACTTGTATGGAAACATCTGCTGCTCCTTGTTCCTTGATAACTTAATTCTATGTTAGGAACGTATAATAGACACTGCTGAAACTGGACAACTGCTGGTGCATGTTCCTTAATTAACTTGCAATTGCACAGGACCGCTGTAAGTGACAGATTGCATAACTATACTTGCCATATCGTGTCGGTACTATATTGGTGATTGTTTCTGACTTGTATGGAAACATCTTCTGCTGCTTGTTCCTTGAAAACTTAATTGTATGTTAGGAACGTATGATAGACACTGCTGAAACTGGACAACTGCTGGTGCACGTTCCTTGATTACTTCCATTGCTCATGACCGCTGTGAGTGACAGATTGCATTACTTACTTGCATATGTTTCGGTACTTATTGGTGATTGTTACCGACTCGTATGGAAACATCTGCTGCTGGTTGTTCCATGATTACTTAATTATATGTTAGGAACGTATGATAGACACTGCTGAAACTGGACAACTGCTGGTGCATGTTCCTTGTTACTTGCATTGCTCAGGACCGCTGTGAGTGACAGATTGCATTACTTAATTGCATGTGTTTCGGTACTTATTGGTGATTGTTTCTGACTTGTATGGAAACATCTGCTGCTCCTTGTTCCTTGATAACTTAATTCTATGTTAGGAACGTATGATAGACACTGCTGAAACTGGACAACTGCTGGTGCATGTTCCTTTATTACTTGCATTGCTCTGGACCGCTGTGAGTGACAGATTGCATTACTTACTTGCCTATGTTTCGGCACTTATTGGTGATTGTTTCTGACTTGTATGGAAACATCTGCTGCTTCTTGTTCCTTGATAACTTAATTGTATGTTAGGAACGTATGATAGACACTGCTGAAACTGGACAACTGCTGGTGCATGTTCCTTGATTACTTACATTGCTCAGGACCGCTGTGAGTGACAGATTGCATTACTTACTTGCATATGTTTCGGTAATTATTGGTTATTGTTTCTGACTTGTATGGAAACATCTGCTGCTGCTTGTTCCTTGATAACTTAATTCTATGTTAGGAACGTATGATAGACACTGCTGAAACTGGAAATCTGCTGGTGCATGTTCCTTTATTACTTGCATTGCACAGGACCGCTGTAAGTGACAGATTGCATTACTTACTTGCATATGTGTCGGTACTTATTGGTGATTGTTTCTGACTTGTATGGAAACGTCTTCTGCTGCTTGTTTTAACTTAATTGTATGTTAGGAACGTATGATAGACACTGCTGAAACTGGACAACTGCTGGTGCACGTTCCTTGATTACTTGCATTGCTCATGACCGCCGTGAGTGACAGATTGCATTACTTACTTCCATATGTTTCGGTACTTATTGGTGATTGTTTCTGACTAGTATGGAAACATCTGCTGCTGCTTGTTCCTTGATAACTTAATTGTATGTTAGGAACGTATGATAGACACTGCTGAAACTGGACAACTGCTGGTGCACGTTCCTTGATTACTTGCATTGCTAATGGCCACTGTGAGTGACAGATTGCATTACTTACTTGCATATGTTTTGGAACTTATTGGTGATTGTTTCTTACTTGTATGGAAACATCTTCTCCTGCTTGTTCCTTGATAACTTAATTGTATGTTAGGAACGTATGATAGACACTGCTGAAACTGGACAAATGTTGGTGCACGTTCCTTGATTACTTGCATTGCTCATGACCACTGTGAGTGATAGATTGCATTACTTACTTGTATTTGTTTTGGTACTTATTGGTGATTGTTTCTGACTTTTATGGAAACATCTTCTGCTGCTTGTTCCTTGATAACTTAATTGTATGTTAGGAACGTATGATAGACACTGCTGAAACTGGACAACTGCTGGTGCACGTTCCTTGATTACTTGCATTGCTCATGACCGCTGTGAGTGACAGATTGCATTACTTACTTGCATATGTTTCGTTCCTTATTGGTGATTTTTATGAATTGTATGGAAACATCTGTTGCTTGCGTGTCTCCTTGATATCTTAATGGTGAGCTTAGGAACGTATTATAGACACTGCTGAAACTGGACAATGTGGGAACTGTTGAGTGACCACTGTGGAGAGTGACCGAATGCATTTTACTTGATATGTTCGGTACTTATTGTTGATGTTACCGACTCGTATGGAACATCGCTGATTATCTGTTCCTTCGATTACTTATTATATAGTTAGGAACGTATGATCGACACTGCCTGAAACGGAACAAATCCTGCTAGTGCAGTTCATTGCTTTACTTTGAATGTAAGGGACCGCTGTGAGTGACAGATTGCATTACTTAATTGCATGTGTTTCGGTACTTATTGGTGATTGTTTATGACTTGTATGGAAACATCTGCTGCTGCTTGTTCCTTGATAACTTAATTCTATGTTAGGAACGTATGATAGACACTGCTGAAACTGGACTACTGCTGGTGCATGTTTCTTGATTACTTGCATTGCTCAGGACCGCTGTGAGTGACAGATTGCATTACTTACTTGCATATGTTTCGGTACTTATTGGTGATTGTTACCGACTCGTTTGGAAACATCTGCTGCTGGTAGTTCCATGATTACTAATTTATATGTTAGGAACGTATGATAGACACTGCTGAAACTGGACAACTGCTGGTGCATGTTCCTTGATTACTTGCATTGCTCAGGACCGCTGTGAGTGACAGATTGCATTACTTAATTGCATGTGTTTCGGTACTTATTGGTGATTGTTTCTGACTTGTATGGAAACATCTGCTGCTCCTTCTTCCTTGATAACTTAATTCTATGTTAGGAACGTATGATAGACACTACTGAAACTGGACAACTGCTGGTGCATGTTCCTTTATTACTTGCATTGCTCTGGACCGCTGTGAGTGACAGATTGCATTACTTACTTGCATATGTTTCGG
>JAANYP010005631.1:0-62500 GCA_020465985.1 Centrapalus pauciflorus
TTTAAATTCAATTATATTTGAAACAATGACAAGTCTACAGAGGTTTATGGAGATGGATCACGAGGTTGGAAAAGCAAATTCTCAGCCAAAGTTGATGAAAATTGAGGATTATATTACTGGTGGAAGGATCGGTTTGCCGACTTCGCGCGATTTAATGATATGCGCATGTGGATTTGTATCGACGAGGGATACATTCCACCTACTGCAGTGGTTGAAGGTCATCAACGAGTCTTAACTTATTCAAAGATGAAAGATGAAGATAAGAAAGTTTATGAGGCCGAAAACCGTGCATTCGCTATCATTCGGATGGCATTACCTCAGGAGATACTGCACACCTTCCATAATCAGAAGACAGCAAAAGAGCTGTGGGATGCGTTGGAGAAACGGTGTGAGGGTAACCCGAGGGTTAGAAAGAATCGAATGGAAATGCTCAAGCAGCAGTTTGCAATCTTCAAAGCACTGAAGAATGAAAAGCTGGATGAGACTATCACACGATTCTATCATCTGCTAACTGAGTTAGACAGCCATGACGTGGAGTATAGTGAAACTGAGAAGAATAACAAGCTTCTGGATGCTTTACCGGCCAAATGGGAGATGTATGTTGCCTTAATAAAGCATGATGAAGACAAATACTATACTCTGACTTTAGAGAATGTTGTGGGAACGCTGAGGGCATATCATTTTGAGTTGCTGAAGAAGGAAACGGATTATGACCAAGTTCAAGATCCTGCGATGTACTTTGGGAAATCAAAACCTTCAGTGGCAACTGAATTGAAGACCGCTACAGCATTCTTCTCGGGAGAGACTTCGTCACCGGCTGAGACAGAAGACTCACAGAGTAGGGCTTTCTTAGGGTTTGCTAGACCAGAAGAAAAGCACCATCAGGCTACACCGGCATCTACATCTCAAGGATATTCAAAGATGCCTATGAGTGCAAAATCGGCTGAAGACCATCTGAATCTGTTGGCTTCATTCGTGGCCGCTTACGGCAATTGCGTTCAGGGCAAAATCAACGATCCTGCACTTTGGGATGAGGATTACGATTAAGTAGACCCTGATGATCTTGAAGAGATGGATCTGCAATGGCAACTGGCCATGGTAACTCAGAGAGTTAAGAGGTTCATCAAGAGAACGGGAAGAAATCTGAATGTGAGTAACAATAAGATTGGATTCGATAAGTCCAAGGTTAAATGTCACAACTGTCAAGGGTTAGGACACTTCGCTAGAGAGTGTCAGAGACCAAAGGTAGAGAATTACCAGGGACAGTATCAGAATCAACAGGGACAGTATCAGAACCAATCGCAAGGGCGATATCTTCCGAGTAGTTCTACCAGTCAAGCGAATATAGCTGGTCTGTTATCCAATGTCACATCAGACAGACAGCTTGATGGAACTTATGACTGAAGTACACATCCAGAATCGAATGCTAGAGCCTTTATGGCTGAAGTGACTGAGACTGGAAGTGAAGGGGCAGAGGAAATCGCAGGGGACAGCAGTCAGAATGAAAGCAGTCCGATGTGGGTAGAGAAGTCAGCTGATCAGACAATTCTGGAATTTGCCGCACAGATGGCCAACGTAGAATCAGATCATGCCAAGGTAACTCTGAACTTTTCTCTTTTCTGTGATTTATGTGCTTTGTGTGCACATCTAACGATAGGTTAAATTTAGTACTAGAACCACATCAAACCATATCTGCTCAAAATGAATTGTTAAAAACCGATAATGCTAGCCTAGTAGATATAAAGCAAGATCCTAGGGATAAGCTTAAGGCTGATGCACAGGATGTTATAGTTCTAAAGGACAAACTGAGCGAACAGTGTGTTAGGTTAGAACTCATGTATGAACATGTTGAGGCATTAACCAAGGAGCTTAAAACCAAAGACATAGAGCTAGCTGAATCTAAGGTAAAGGTAGCTGAGGTAAATAGTAAACTTGAAAATTTTAGGAACTCATCTCTTAACCTAGGGAAAATCTTAGATGCACAGCGTCAGTCGAAGAAGCTTGTAGGTCTAGGATATCATGAGAGTCCTCCACCTTTCAATGACAATTATGTACCTCAACCTCAGGAGAAAACTGAGAAATCAGTTGACTCAGAGGAATTACCGGAACCAGTGTCTGAAACTGTAAAGGAAAAAGAAACTAAGGTGACTGATACTAATAGCAAGATTAAGAAAGTTAAATTTGTGCCATCCTCTAGTGATAAACCTGTAGGACAACACAAAATTGACTTTAATGATAAGGATGATGAACCAGTCGCTATAGTTGAACCAAGAGAGCCAGACACTAGTGAGACACTTAAGTCAAAGGGCACACACAAAAAGTCAATTGACAAAATGTCTTGCTTTAGATGTCACGAAAGGGGGCATGTTGCTTCTAGATGTCCGCATAGGAAAGTAGATAATACACCTAAGACAGGAAAGCCAGAACAAGTTAAGCCTTCTACAAGTGTTGCAAGCACTAGTAGTTCTCAGAATACCGAGAAGACTGTGCAAGCTGCACCAAAATCTGCTGTGAAACAAATACCGGTGTCAGGTCGACCAAAAGAAGTGATTAGGACTAATTCACCAAATCGAGTCGTTAATCAATCTAGGTCAGGACCGCAACAGAATTATAGGAGTACCACACCTAGCAGAGCTTACACTCCGGTTAGGTCACATACCCCTATTAGACATCAAACACTAGGTAGAGCTCAGGGATATCAATCGGACTTTCCATATAATCGTAATTATTCAAGAGCTCCACAGCAAATGCCTACACAAAGGCAAAGAGTGAACTTAAATCACTCGGCACCACAACAGACTCCAGTTCAAAGACCCAAGTCACCTGAAAGGAGAGATGGGTATTTGAAAGAGTTTAAGTATGTGGACGAGAATGGTATTACCAAGTCAGTTATCTCTTGGGTTCCCCGTGATAACTAACCTATTTTCTTTCATGTGCAGGAGATAACTATAGGTCCAAACAACAAATGGTTCGTCGACTGTGGTTGCTCCAGGCACATGACAGGGGAGAGAAGTCTACTTGCAGACTTCAAGGGAGGGAATCGGGGCTTTGTACCATTCGCTGGAAATAAAGGAGGAAATATCACCGGTACTGGAGTGGTCACTAATGGGACGATCAAGTTGGATCAAGTTTATCACGTTGATAAACTGGTTCACAATCTCATTAGTGTATCTCAAATTTGTGATAAAAAGAATTCAGTGCTGTTCACTGATACTGAGGCGTTAGTGCTAAAACCGGGGTTCAAAGTACCTGAAGAGTGGACACTGATGAGGGCTCTAAGGAAGAATGACCTGTACATGCTCAACATGAACAAGCCGGAATCTTCAATGGGACCAATATGTCTGTTATCTAAAGCTTCAGAGACTAAGTCGGTTTTATGGCACAGACGCATGACACACTTGCACCTGAGAAAGATGAACTACATTACGAAAAATGGATTGGTGCAAGGTGTTCCTATGAAGAGTTTTCAGTTCGAGGATAAGTGTCTACCGTGCAAGAAAGGAAAACAACACAAGAAGGCACACAAGTCCAAGACTCAGAACTCCATCGCTGCCACATTCGATTTGTTGCATATGAACCTCTTCGGACCAATCAACAAAAGGAGTATAACTGGTAGTTGGTACTGTTTAGTTATTACTGACGATTACTCACGTTTTTCTTGGGTTTTCTTTTTAGGTACAAAGGACGAGACGGCTGCCAAGCTCATCGGGTTCTTAGACCAAGTGGAAAACTCTTACGGAACGAGGGTTAAACGAATAAGAAGTGATAACGGAACAGAGTTTAAAAAACAGTAATTGGTGGATATTGCCTATCAAAGGGCATAGTGCATCAATTTAGTGCACCTTATGAGCCACAGCAAAATGGGGTGGCCGAACGAAAAAACAGGACATTGATTGACGCAGCAAGGACCATGTTATCGGATTCAAAGCTTCCTACCATGTTTTGGGGGGAGGCAGTGAATACTGCATGCCATGTTTTAAACCGGGTCCTTACTGTCAAATCTTTGAACAAAACCTATTATGAAGTTTTGAATAAAAGGCCACCTAATTTAACTGGCTTCGAACCTTTTGGGGTACCATGTACTTTAATGAAAACTAAACATCAACCGAAGTTTGGTGAAACGGCTGACGAAGGATACTTCCTAGGTTATGTGCCGAATTCACCAAATAAAAGGGTTTTTATAATAAATCAAATGGTACAGTAGAGATTGTGTATAACATTGAAGTCACAAGTTATACACATGAACCCCAAACTGGTCCGGAATGGATATTTGATTATGACAAATTGTTTGAATCATTTAACATTCCTTTGGATGAAAATGCAGGTACAATCGAAAAGGATATGTCGTCATTAAATCTGAATGACGAGGGCCATAGCTTTCCGAGGACCACTTTTCAATCAACATCCGAGCCTACATCAACTGAAGATAGATCTCCAGAAGTCACTGATTCTGAAGTGCCTACAAACGAAAATCAGACAACTACTTCTAACTCTGAGGAAAATGTCCACGAGGAAGAAAATGTGGAGTCTGAAGTCATTCCCCCGTTAGGAGAGATAGGATCTAATTTGGGAGATAATCTGAGAGTTGACGAGATAGAGACATCTAGGATCAACAAGAACCATCCTATAGAAAGCATCATAGGAAGTCCTAATGCTGGTGTGAGGACTAGGAGTAGTTTAAATAACAACACAGTGTTGTTGTCAATGATAAATGACTCCGAGGCCTTTCATACCTGCCTCTATTCATGTTTCATCTCGCAAGTAGAGCCGAAAAATGTGCAGATGGCACTAAAAGACAACTCTTGGGTTGAAGCGATGCAGGAAGAACTGTCACAGTTTAGGAAACTAGAAGTGTGGGAGTTAGTTCCGTTACCTCGAGGAGAAATAGCAATAGGAACCAAATGGGTTTTTAAGTGCAAAAGAGATGATCGGGGTATAGTCACTCGCAACAAAGCAAGACTGGTGGTAAAGGGTTTCAACCAAGAGGAAGGAATCGATTACAATGAAGTGTTCGCGCCAGTAGCAAGGTTGGAAGCAATTCGTTTGTTTCTTGCTTTTGCTTCCTTCAAGGGTTTTAAGGTTTATCAACTAGATGTTAAGAGTGCTTTCCTTTATGGGAAAGTGAAGGAACTGGTGTATGTGGAACAGCCGCCCGGGTTTACAGATCCGAAATATCCAGACAGAGTATATCGATTAGATAAGGCTCTGTATGGATTGCATCAAGCACCAAGGGCGTGGTACGAGACTCTATCCAACCATCTGTTAGAAAATGGGTTTGAAAGAGGAAGGATAGAAAGTACGCTGTTCGTGATGCGAAAAGGAGAACATTTCATCTTGGTAAAAGTGTACGTAGATGATATTATTTTTGGATCATCAGACTAGCAAATGTGCACTGATTTTGAAAAAGGTGATGAAGTCAAAATTCGAGATGAGTGCGATGGGTGAGTTAAACTTCTTTCTGGGTTTGCAAGTCGAACAGAGGAAGGAGGGCATGTTCATTCATCAGACGAAGTATGTCTATGACATCTTAGAGCGCTTCGGGATGGAAGGAACCAAGCTGACAGCTCACTTCAGCACGCCGATTCAAGTGAATCACAATCTCGGACCGGGTACTGAAAGTGATACCGATGTGGATCCGACGTTATATCGGGCCATGATTGGGTCACTTATGTATTTAACTGCTTCTAGACCTGATATAATGTTTTTTGATGTATTTGTGCGAGGTTTCAAGCTAATCCGAAAGAGATGCACATGAAAGCTGTGAAGCGGATTCTACGACACCTCAAGTCGAAACCGAAGCTGGGACTTTGGTATCACGCGGAGGGCGATCTGGAATTGGAGGCGTTCACGGATTCAGACTACGGAGGATGCAGCTTGACGCGCAAGTCAACAACTGGAGGTTGTCAGTTCCTAGGAGGGAGACTCGTTTCCTGGCAATGCAAGAAACAAACTTCGGTAGTCGTGTCAACGTGCGAGGCCGAATATGTTGCTGCTGGTAGTTGCTGTTCACAGGTTCTGTGGATACAACAACAATTGTGGGACTACGGTTTGACTTATACTCATACTCCTATTAGGATAGATAACCAGTCAACAATTGCAATAACTAATAATCCAGTTAAACATAATAAAACAAAGCACATAGACATAAGACACCATTTTATACGTGATTGTGCTGAAAAGAACTTAATCAAGCTTGTAACGATGTATTCCCGTATATTTTCAGCACCTTAATGATATTCTTATCAAACACATGAAGAATCAAGCTCAATAAATGTGTAATGATAAAGAAGAAGACAATATGAATGTTTAGAGTAATGGAACAGTGGCGGCTGGATATATAATTCAAATGTCAACCGTGTGTAGTGAAAAGTAACCCTAGGAGCCTTTTCTAGGCTCCTTTAATTAACTTACACAACATGGCACTTTTGGCCCCTAGACTTTGCATAAACATAAATTACATAGAAATTAAATACAAGACAAATTACAAAGATAGTAAATATTACAAAACAACTCCTAAGATCGAAATAAATAAATCTAACAATCTCCCCCTTTTCGATCACTTAGGAGGTCCTGGAACTCGGGCATGGTCAGTAGATTCTCGAAGACCAAGTATGACGTCGAAGCGTCTGGTTACTTGTCTCAGATGTAGCCTTTCGTTCAGGTATTCAATTCCGCTGAGGATATCCTGAATCTCCTGTGGTGAGCATCTAAGTTCTGGATTTGGTTGAGCGTCAAAGTCTTGAACTTTCTGAGTAAGCGCTGCTCGAACCAATCTGATAGTGCCGTCGGAGTAACAAGGAAGATCCTCAAAGCGCATGAATCTTTTATATCCTTTCTGGTTCAAGAAGATAACCCCTGGCTGTCCTCGAAGCAAAACTTTGTAAGCCGGATAGTGGTCTAGCAAAAATACATCTTGTTCAGGAGCTTTCAGACCCACTTTGACTAAGGCACTCTCAATCGCCATCTGGAAATCTCTGAGGCACAAAATGATTGATCGGCGATTCATGCATCGAACCAGGGCTGCTAAAGCAGTCATATGTGTCAGACGACCCTTGACTCTATTTACCATCTTTCTGTGCAGACGCTCTATGTCATCTATGTTTACGAAGTCAAGGTCGCTTTCATACAGTTCTTGAATAGTACCGTCTTCTCTGAGTACCTCGAAGGCTGGAGTGTAGACTCTGGCTCTCTTGTACATATGAATGTTATTGATTTTGACTATTTTGGACTTTGACCAGTATTTGCTCTTGTCTCTCGTTTCTCTTAGCATCATCTGATTGTATTCAGCTTGAACGCATCGAGAAGCATCGGTCATTACCATTAGAAGACGTCTACTGTAAGATCCCGGCTTCTTTCTGAAGACCATTTTGAACCTTTCTTCCAAGAAAGGATTTTGAAATTGATCAGCCGGGAACTTCTTCAAAAATTCTTTTAACCCCTGGACCGGAGGTTCTTCTAATTCTTTAGGAGGAGCCTCAAGAAGTTTTAATACACGGTCTCTCCGGTCCTGACATAACTCTTCTTTTGTTTCCGCATCCAGAGTGTGGACTTCTCCCCATGAGTACCACTTTATCCATTCCTCGTCTGTCCTGTCATATGATGCGGTGACTTCTTTAGTATCAAAACAGTCGACAGTTCTGGCTCCGGATGTTTCAGCGATATGGGCATGCGGAGCTGATTGAGTTGGAAGGGTTGATTGGACTGATGGGGTATGTATAACTGGTGGAGGATCTTTAGGTGTGGGAGTGGGTTGGATTGATGGAGTTTCTGTGGGAGTGACTGAAGGTGGTTGGATGGAAGAAGATGTTTGTGGTTGGGGTTCATGGGGTGGAGAATCTAAAATCTCAATTGGAATTGGAGGTGATTTTTGTGGAGATTGGGGTTCAGGTTTTGGTGTGAGAAATGTATAGTCGGTATCAGTATCAGAATCTGAGTCAGACACTAATATGATTTCGACTTTTTCATATTTAGGCTCATAGGTCACCATTGCTGACATGGGGTCTAACGGAGCTGGGCCCTCAATTTGTAGAGGTTCATAATCTATCATCAGTGCTTCCGTAGCCTCATAAGTCTGATCCCCGGACCCAGACCCTTGAATTTCTGTGGCTTCAGGCTCTGCTCCCCCTACAATGATCATGGAGTCCTCATGATGAACCTTTTGACGTTTCTCCCCCTCATGACGATCAGGGTCGTCCTGGTCGTCATGCTTTCTTTTTGGGGCCTCGGCCTGAGGGCGGCACTGAAGGTCTATGACCGCCGACTCGAGGCCATCCATTCGCGAATTGAGCTGCTCTTGGACTTGAAGAATTTATCGATTAAGAGCATCGATCTTGTCCGAGAGCTCGGCTATCTGAAGATGGACTGAATGGGAACCTGGTGAGGGGTCAGCTTCGGAGGCGACACCCTTACCCTTGATTAGAGAAAGAAGGGCGGTGTGACGTTCCTCGGCGGCCTCCCTTTGGGCGTCCAGGTCAGCCCGGGTAACCACTCCGGCAGCACGTAATGCTGCCGTTAGCATCTCCAGATTGATGGGGAGATGGCCGGAAGTGGACGGCGTTGATTGAGCCACTCCCGGTCTTCCTTCCGTCATTTTTGGTTCCTGTATAGGACGCTCAGATCTGGAAGTTTGTTGAGCTGCCACGGAGGCAGCTGTTGGGGATGCCACAGAGGCATCGTGCGTGGTGTGTATATGTGGGGATGGAATCGTGGGTGAAGGAAGTTCGGTCACGTGGGGAGGAGTGTGATCTCTTTCAACACCGTCACTCTCCGAATGAGAGGGCGATGGAGTGTGCGGAAGATCCCTGTGGAATGAAGTGGTTTCCCTTTGAGGGGAAACCAAGTGGGTGGTGGGGGTTGTTTCGACCGCTGGACTAACGGTCTTATGAAGGGGAGTCCGGCTAACAGGGCTTGGTTCACCCTCAGACTGAATTTCCCTCGCTCTTACGACAGAGACGGTTCTTTCGGAATCCGCCGTCTCTGCCGTCTCGCCTACATCTCCCTCCCTCACAATCTCAACCTCCCGCTCACCGAAACCCATAGATTGTTGAACATCCATCCGTTCTCCCTCATGCTCACTCTCTCTTTGCTCACCTTCGGACTGGTTAGTCTCAGTCGATTCCGACTGAGACTCATCCGGATAACTCTCTCCTATATACGCCCTTACCCGCTCTGTGCCCCTTGACCTCGTTAGAGTAGATAGAGGAATTTTCATCACCGGTATCGTCGGGGCCCCCTTTGGCAGAGTTAACTTTTGAATTGCCACTGTGGGGTAGACATCAGCCTCCAGACGCTCATGTATGTCATCGTCTTGATCCATTGCACACTGGATGATGAGTTGAAGGAATCTTTGAAAAGGAACATACTTGCGGCCTTTCTTTGTGCTTCTTTCGACGTAGACTCTTCGTAATTCTTCAAAGATGAAAGCAGCATAGTCCACGTGTCGGTCAAAGGCAAAGCCGGTGAACATGGCTAATACCTGGGCCGACGCCGAGTCATGATCTGAATGCTTGGCGGTGAGGCATTTGTTAAGCACATCGAATAGAATCCGCCAGTGGGACTGAAGGTTTTTCGTGCAGAAGTCTGATGGTTTGGAAAGAGGACCGTCATACCCTAGAGTTTGTATCTCAGTTAGGGCCTCAGAGACGGATGGGTTTGGGTCGAATGAATCAAGGGTGGGAAGGTAGTCTTCTGTGGGTAGATGAAGAATGTGGCGGATGGCAGCGGTGGTGATTTTGACCGGAACGCAGTCAATGGTGGAGGTGAAGTGAGGTTCGGGGTCGGTTATATATTGGAGCATGTTCCAGAATTGTTGGAGGTATATCTGGGGAACAACTATGGCAGTTGATAGTGCATAACAGATGGGATGGCGGGTGAGGATGTCGAAGGCAAGGGTTTGGGTTTCTTTTGTAAGGATGGAAACGTCGAGTTGCCAGTTATGAGGGATGAACTCGACAAACTCGGCGCTGGGTAGGATGGATTCCTCGGGTAGCTGAGCATTGTTATTTGGGATGGGAGGATGGGGTACGGTGAGAATGATTTTGGGGTCCATTATCCTGCAAAGTGCAACAAAGTTAGAATCAAAAGACTTGAGATGATAATGCATTGATGTGATGTCTAGATGAGTGTGAAATAGAAATTGTCTGATCTGTTTAACATCGGGTCTTTATTAGCAGAATAAAATTCCACTAATAATGTCCAAAGTCAATCGTTAAGAGACCAATGTTAGATAAGACCGTTTCACTCAAACACTGATCCTAACTCTAATCAATGGTGCACTTGGATGGAACTATTTTTATGATTTTTTGAATTTATATAAAAATGCAGAAATGGAAAAATGAAACATTTTAAAAAATCCTAAGTGAGGGATTTCGGATGGTCCGAATTCGGATGAACAGTGTCACCGAATTTGGATCAGTCCGAAATCGGATGATGCATGAATGATGTTTGGGGGGTCCGAATTCGGATGAGCTGAAAACAGGAACCAAATTCGGATGATGGTCCGAAATGTGAGGCATGAAATGGATGAAAGTGGTCCGAATTCGGATGGGTCATGGAACATGATCCGAATTCGGTTGATGACTTGTGTAAATGCATGAAATGATATGGATAGGTCCTGATTTCGGATGGTACCAAGAATTCGGATGGGAACCGAATTAGGATATCATCCGAATTCGGATGAAAAGTGGTGAACTGACTTAGACTATATTCAAGTTTTGAAAATTTTGGCCCTGCTTTGATGGTCCGAATTCGGATCAACAGTGACCCGAATTCGGATCAACAGTGGTCCGAACTAGGATTTTTACCTTTGAAAATTTTGAAGTTTAGTCTAAGTCGGACATCCGAATTCGGGTGGTGGTCCGAATTCGGACATCCGAAACTGCATGAGTGCAGTTAATGTTCATGCAAAAAATAAACGTGAACAGTTGGAATGTTAATAAAATGCATGAAATTACAGATCCTAGTCTAAAACAAGTTGCTGAACATTTTATCTAACTACAACTAAAGAAAAATAACACATTTCAGTACCTAAAATGTATAAAAACCGAAAGAAAAAACTATAAAACTTTTGAAAATCAAACAAGCAATCTAGGAAGTTAAAGACTGAAATAAAGTGAAAAGAATGTTACCTGATGATGCCAAAGTAGGAAAATGCAAGAAAAACCGAAGAAGATGAGAATCGAAAAGCTTCGAAGGATGATAATGGTGGTTTGGGGCGGTGGTGTCGACGGGGAGGAAGAAGAAAGAAAAGAAAGCTTGGAAGTGAAGCCTTTGACCGTTTGACCACCCCTATATAAGTCCGCGCGGGTCGGGTACCGGGTCAGAGGGATCCGCGCTTAATCATGTATATGGGCCGCCGGTTTTGGACTCAACAAACACACACAAAATTAAAATAAAATGGGCCTTTCAAGAAATTAATCAAAACAAAATTAAAAAATTTTGGCCTAATTTTTATTGCATCTTTTTGAGGTTTTCTATGAGATTTCAAAAATAAAAATAAAAAATAAAAAAATAAAATATTTTTGGTATTTTCTTTAAATTTGAAATTAAAATAAAATGAAATAAAGTAAACTAAAATCTTTTTGGCTTTTTGATAAATTTGAAAGTTAAAATCTTTTTGTGATTTTCTGACCTATTAAATTAAAACTTAATATTAAATTAAAATTAAGACCAACCTAAAATTCAAAAATTTAACTATAAAAGAAATAAAAAGGAACACAGAATCATAAAATTTAAAAACCTAACTCTACTCCCCCTCAAATAAATACCAGTCCTTTTTCCTTTTCTTTTTCAGATTTTAAACACGACAACCCTTTTTAGCCTTACACACACAGACAAACCTGGATATTGTTTGCATCCCACTCCGTGATGAACAATTCACACAACAATTTATCAGGATCATTAATTATTAAAAATATACGCAGATAAGGAAATAACGAGTTTCAATCTTGTGACATAATCCTTAAATTTAAATAACAGTTATTTTCTAAAATAAAGGAATTTCAATCATGATAGATTGAAATAGAATTATTTAAGACAATATCTGATATTAATTGGAAGGCGGATTCAACATGCCGATATGGGATACTAAAAACTGAAAACGAGGTTCGTCTAAAGCTTTAGTAAATATATCCGCAAGTTGATATTCTGTGCCAACAAAATACAACTCAATGGTTCCCTTTTCAACGTGATCTTTAATAAAATGATACCTGATATCTATGTGTTTTGTTCGAGAGTGTTGCACGGGATTGCAAGAGATGCCAATTGCACTTCGAGAATCACAGTAAATAGGGATATTGGTGAGTGAGAACCCATAATCGCGTAATTGTGTTCTCATCCACAGCACTTGAGAGCAACAGCTTGCAGCTGCTACATACTCAGCCTCAGCTGTGGATGTGGATACACAATTCTGCTTTTTGGAAGACCAACTCACCGGTCTATCTCCTAAAAACTGTATTCCTCCTGACGTGCTTTTTTTGTCCACTCTACAACCTGCAAAATCAGCATCTGAAAACGCGGTAAGATCAAAATCGGTTCCCTTTGGATACCATAGACCAAGTTCGGGTGTACCCTTAAGATAATGAAAAATGCGTTTTACCGCAGTTAGGTGTGATTCTTTTGGGTCGGCCTGAAATCTAGCACAAAGACATGTTGAAAACACTATATCCGGCCTGCTGGCAGTCAAGTATAGTAAGGATCCTATCATCCCTCTGTAAGATGTATTATCGACACTTTTCCCGGAAGGACCGGTGTCTAACTTACAGTTGGAGGCCATGGGAGTTGCGATACTCGTGCAAGAGTCTAACTTATACTTCTTGAGAATGTCAAGAGTATATTTCGACTGGTTCACAAAAATCCCATCCTCAAGTTGTTTGACTTGTAATCCGAGGAAAAAGTTCATTTCCCCCATCATACTCATCTCAAACCTGGATTCCATTAAGGCTGAAAAATCCTTACAAAAATTACTGTCAGTAGATCCAAATATAATATCATCGACATAAATCTGTACTAGCATTATATGTGGGCCTTCCCTTTTAGTGAACAGAGTTGTGTCCATCACACCTTTATAGAAACCGGCAGAAATGAGGAAATTTGAAAGACTATCATACCATGCTCGAGGTGCTTGTTTTAAACCATAGAGGGCCTTATCTAGCACATAAACGTGGTTAGGTTTATGTGCATCAACAAAGCCTTGTGGTTGTTCAACATACACCTCCTCGTTAAGTTCACCGTTTAGAAAGGCAGTCTTGACGTCCATTTGGTACACTTTGAAGTCTTTGTGTGCCGGGTACGCCAAGAAGATTCTGATTGCTTCGATCCGTGCAACTGGAGCGAAGGTCTCGTCATAATCTATCCCTTATTGTTGTCGGTAGCCTTTGGCAACAAGTCTTGCTTTGTTCCTTATCACAATGCCGTTCTCATCTCGTTTGTTCTTAAAGATCCACTTTGTTCCGATGACTGTACGGTCTTTTGGCTTGGGAACTAACCGCCATACTCTTAGCTGTTCAAACTGGTTGAGTTCCTCTTGCATTGCAACTATCCAATCCGGATCTGTCAGGGCTTCATCCACACGAGCGGGCTCTATCATACTCAAGAATGATGCGTAGAGACATTCATTAGCAGATGCCCTACGAGTTTGGACTCCTGTTGATACGTCACCAATGATTTGCTCTGTTGGGTGACTGCGGGTCCATTTGATCTTGTGTGGAAGGGGTGCTCGGGATGGAACCTCTGTGGTTAATATGGGGATGGATGAGGATTCATGGTCAATGGTTTCAAATGAAGGTACCACTGGTTCAGGTTCGATTCCCGAGTGTTCAGGTGAAGGAAGAATTGTTGGTATTATATGTGAGGGTATTATAGGTGTAGATTCAACTGCGGATGTGTCGGTGGATGATGTGGATGGATGAGGGTATGTTGATGAAGATGGAGCTGAGAAACTTTGTGGCGCAGTTGAACTGGAAGGATTACCTACATTATTGACAACATTAGACACACTAGCGTTAGGACCGAAAAATTCAACATAAAAAGGATCAAATAAATTAACCAAATCAGAAGAAGAAAAAGAAATGGGGTTATTCGAAGAGTCTCCAGGCATTTGAGTAATGCGTGGTCCTGATTGATCAACTTTGGGTGCCAGTTCAGCCAACTCATCAAATGTGACGTGTACACTTTCATTGACTGTTCTGGTTCGGGTATTGAATGCGCGATACGCCTTTGAGTTGGATGAGTATCCAATGAAGATCGCTTCATCCGCCTTTTCGTTAAATTTCCAGAGGTTGTCTTTGTCATTCAGCACGTAGCACCTGCAACCAAATACACGTAAGTACTTGATAAATGGTACTTTATACAAAAAGAGTTGGTAAGGAGTTTTGTTAAAGCGCTTATGGATGATGGAGCGATTTTGTGTAAAGCATGCTGTTGATACGGCTTCGGCCCACAAGAACGGAGGTAGCTTTGAGTATGTGAGCATTGTACGAGCGGCTTCTACTAGCGTACGGTTACGCCTTTCCACGATCCCATTTTGTTGAGGTGTTCGAGCAGCAGAATATTGATGCTGAATCCCTTTGGATCGAAGGAAGCCCTCCACTACTGAGTTCTTGAACTCCGTGCCGTTATCTGATCTGATTGATTGTACTGACAGCTGCTGTTGGGTCTCGACACTCTTGATAAAATCAATGATTTCTTGAGCTGTCTCGTCCTTGGAACGCAAGAACCTGACCCAGGTATATCGAGAATAATCATCAACGATAACCAACACATATCGTTTTCCATTTATGCTTTGAGTTCTCATCGGTCCGCATAAATCCATATGAAGTAACTCCAAAACTCTTTTTGTTGATGGTTCGGGCTTTGGTTTGTGAGATGATCGTTTCATTTTTCCTTTCTCACATGCTCCGCACAAATGGTCCTTTTCGTAGCGCAACTCAGGAAGTCCTTTGACCAATTGCTTTGCAGCCAGCTTGTTGATATTATCAAAATTCAAATGGGATAATCTTCGATGCCACAACCAAGAGTCTTTTGAAGAGGCTTTTGATAGTAGGCAAATGTTATCCTTCACTACAAGCTTAGCTACGTCAATGGTGTAAAGGTTAGATTTTCGGGAACCAGTTAAGATTTCTTTTCCATCCATGTTCTTAACACTGCAGTTCTTAGCCCTAAACGTTACTTCTAGTCCTTTGTCGCAGAGCTGTCCTATGCTAAAAAGATTATGAGATAACCCCTCAACATAGTCAACGTCCTTGATGACCAGATTATTTAGAACTAAGTCCCCGTACCCTTTTATGTGAGCCTGATGGTTGTTCCCGAATTTCACAGTTCCGCAATACTGTTCAACAACGTTGGACAGCAATTCTCTTCTTCCTGTCATGTGCTTGGAGCAACCCGAATCCATATACCAAATGGACTTAGCCTGAAAAACACATAAATTCATATAATGAAAAACTATATGCATTCAAACACATCCATTTTTAATTCACAATCAAACCGTGTTCTGAACCGAGATGTTCAGAAAACATGATGAGTTAAGACCGGGTCCTGGGCTGTGTGCACAGAAGCCAAACGTGTCGGTTTAAGCACAACCGACAAGCAAAAGAACGGGTCCTAGTCTAAGGTAACTAGAAGCCATTTCTTTGAAGCAGGGGTCTTGATCAGAAGTAACCAAGAATAATCTGCATTAAGATCACACAACCTTGGGTACCCACCTCAATATGGGTCCCTTTTTGTTAGGATTTCCAGATTTATATGGCACGTGTACAGATTTAGAATCCCAACTAGCATTTGTGTGTGCTCCGGATGCACAACCCTTTGGAATCCATTGAAGATTGGATTTATTGGGTTTTGGAACCTTAGGCGCTGAAATTGCCTTCGGTTTTTGTCTTTTTGAGACCTTTTTGACCGTTGTTTTGGTTTTGGGCCTTGGCAACGGACACATCTCAACTTTGTTTGTGGCCGATGATGCACTATTTTTTGTTTTCTTTTTCCGAATACGTTTAACAGAGTAAGGCACAAAAGCATTCATTTCAGGAACCTGTCGTCTATATTTAGTTGGACATAGATTAAACAAATCCTTGAAAGAGTACTTTAACGGAACAGTAGAATTCGGTACATCATTACAGACATTGTGACACACATTGTTACATAAATTGTCTTTAGAGATTACAGACATCCTATCTCTAGTAACAAATTCACTTGGCATTAAAGCCTTCTTCACAAAAAAACTTGTAAAATCCTGCATGGTGGTTTTTGGGACTCTCCTTATATGATCTCTAGGAACAAAACGATTAGAGTCAGTAAGCATGGAAGATTTAGACTTGACAGACTTTTCTTTTTGGTGGTGAGTGGGTTTCTTAAAAGACTTGGATTTGATCTGAGTCTTTTTAGTAACCTCATTTTTGAAAACGTTTGAGCACTCACCTTTGACAATGATAGAAGAAGATTCAGCTTTAGCCTTACCTTTATCTGATGACATACACAGAATTTTTATGGAATGAGAAAGTGTTTGTTGTTTTGAAAGATCTTTCAATTGTTGTGAAACTATTTCAAAATTTTCTCTATAGACAGTGACTTCCACAGCTTGTTGAAAAGATTGATTTACCAATTCTTCTGCTCTCTTAAGAAGAGCATCTTGAAGATCAAGTGCTTTCTCTTGAGACGACTTCAATTCCTTTTCTAAAACAATGATTTGTTGTTGAAGAACTTTTGCAGGAATATAAAGTTGAGGAGTTGATTTTACGGTTTCAGTTTTCAATTCAGTTTCTGAATAAGTTGACGAGAGATCTTCCTCTAAAGTGGGTACTCTAGAAGAATAACTCTCGTTAAGTTCTTCATAATGAAAAGAAATTTCTTTATCTTTACGCGCAACACGTTTCTCATTTTCTTGGTTTAAAACTTCTTTTGATGACTCAAAAAAGAAAGATTTAATACCGGCTCCCATATAATTCATGTCATAAAATACAGGTAAAACATTTTGTGCCTTTTCCAAATATTTAGGATTTTTAAAACCAATTCCTTGTTTAGAATGGTAAAACCTAGTTTCTTTGGGCTGATTTAAATGGATAGTTTGTTCTGTTTGACCCCTTTTCAAAAATGCATCGTCAAGGGTCTTTATTCTCGCGTACAAACTTATCCTTTCTTCTTCAATCATTTTGTATTTTTCTAAACTGTCTATATTTTCCATATTTACCATATCTAATTGTTTTGTAAGAACAGAAATTTCTTCTTTTAAAGAGAGTTTTTCTTTTGAAAGCGTTTCCATGCAAGATTCAAGGTATATATTCCTATCCTGAACATCTACTTTTTCTATCAACATCTGTTTTATAACATTATGATTAGTTAACCATTTTGAATGATATAATTCAGATGATTCTTTCAGAATATGAGCTTGATGTTCAGCCTGTACACATCTTGCAGTTTCAGCATTTAATCTATCTTGTAGATCAAGTATTTGTGTGTGTAGTGTACATTCATTATCTACAAATAATTTATTTACATGTGCAGGAATGTAATAGTAATATACCTCACTGGACTCGGAACCGGATGTGGAGCATTCGGGATCGTCGGTTGTAGCCATCAGACATGCTGGTGGATGTTTCATTGTCTCCCCCTCAGCAGCAATGTCTGAATTGTCAGCAGTGAAATCAGCACATGTCTCCCACCCCATACGATCAACCATGTAGCAATTCTTGCCCTTGTCATCCTCGTCTTCAGAATCTTCAGCATCCCAGTAGTCCTCCTGGGCGACGAGGGCTAACGCATCCGCTTTCTTCTTGGCAGCCTCGAGCTTTCTCTCGTAGTAAGCAACGTCTCTTTCGAAATTATTCTTGCATTCCCTAGCAAAGTGGCCCGGTTTGCCACATTTGTAGCAGAGACGTTCATCAGTGGCCTTCGACTCATCTACTCTTGGTCTTTCCTCTCTTCTTTCCGCCGGCCTCTTGTCGGCCCGGCGGTGCTCGCGGCTGTCATCACGCCTCCGGTCCCTGCGGTCATCCCGACGATCATCCCTTCGATCGTCCTGCCTGTCATCCCTGCGATCATCGCGCCTATCATCTCGCCTTTCATAACGGCGATCATCTCGATAGTCGCGTCTATCGTCATATCGGCGATCATCCCTGTCATCCCTTCGGTAGTCATCCCTGCGATAGTCATCGCGGCGGTCATCTCTCCTATCATCTGAGTACCTCCGTGGACCGGTGTCACAACGGAGTTGGTTGTTGGTCTTGTTGGAGAACCGTCGCTGTTGGAGACGGTTGGTCCACAAGGCTATCTGTTCTTGTATCGAGGCTTCCTCCTCATCATAGACCTCACGCGGAGGAGAAGCATACCTGTACTGAGACGATGAAGAACCAGGAGCAAAAGATGGTGTCGGAATCTGCGTGTTGGTGATCAAGGCTAGCGAATCATTCGGTTTCAACCCTGTGTTGGCTGATAGCAGTAGAGAGGCCAACTGATTTGCCATCAGCTTCTGTTGATCCACATCCCCTTGATATTTCTTAAGCTCCTTAAAGACGACATTTATTGATACCTCAGGAATGTTCAGGACTCTTTTCGTTGCCCGACATGCAAGCTGCCACTCGGGGGCTAAGGCGGCAAAGAACTGGATGTTGATATCATCCCGATCCTTCTTGATGTGCAGTTTGTTTAACTCGTTAAGGACTGCACAGAACCTGGTGCATGTGGCTTGCAGAGATTCCCCGTCTTTGGCGCGAAATTCCGTAAACTTTGCCTTCGCATCCTCGATTTTGGCACGATCATCAAGATCTGCCCCCAGCATTTGGATTTCCAGCTCGTCCCACATTTCTTTTGCAGACATTTTACTGTCTACACCGACCAAAATATCAGTGGGGAGGGTTTGATAAATCAGATATTCTGCCCTCTTATCAGTGTGCTGGCGGTCCCTCTCGGAGTCATTTGCCGGCTCTCTTTCAACCTTTGAGGCTTGGACAGGGGGGTCAGCCTCAGGTCTGGCAGCTATCTCTCGATAGTAGATGACGGGTCCTTTGGATATAGATTGAAGCATCAGGTTCCTGAGAGGTTGCATTCCAACGAACTTAAGGAACCGGGATTTCCATTGTTCGTACTCATCGGGATAGAGAACTGGTGGTCTATTCTCAGATCCGAGTACTAGAGCTTCGCGAGACATTATGATTATGGGTGTTGATTAAGAATATGAAGATCTTTAGAGGTGGAAACTGAACACGGATGGGTTGGACTGAAAACAGAAGGTTCTGAATTCGGATGGTTGAATTCGGATGAACAGTGTTTCGGATGAGGGAACCGAATTCGGATGGGTGAATTCAGATGGGTTGATTCGGATGGATTGATTTCGGATGGTGAACAATAATTTGGATGGCTATGGTTCGGAAGAGGTTCAAGTTCGGAAGTGGTCCTAATTCGGATGAACGGTACTACGGGTGGGGACCAAGTTCGGTTGACCTAATTTCGGATGGACCTAATGGACCGAATTCGGATGAACCGAATTCAGATGAACAGTGGAAGGACCGAATTTGTGTGGACCGAAATTGGAACAGTGGAAGGACCGAATTCGGATGGACCGAAATGGGTGAGGTCCGAAATTGGAAAAATTTAAGTATAAGTCCCAACAGTGAAAAATAGAAAGCCTGACCTGAACTTCGGATGGTCCGAAGTTCGGATGGGACCGAAGTGTGGTCCGAAATAGGCTTATGGGGGGGGGTCCGAAATTCACCTAAGTATGGTCCGAATTAGGATGATGTGAGGTCCGAATTTGGTGCCTAGGTGGTCCGAAATACTACAGTAGTAATCCGAAATACAGCAGATTTTTTACAATTTCTAAGGCAGAATGAGCAGAATTCGATTTTTATCAGTTTTAAAGCCTGAAAACAGTTCTAAATGATTTATAAACTATTTTAAACACTTTTGGTGATTTAAAACAACCTAAAAAACACTTAAAAATAGCATGAACACGTGAAAAACCCACTTAAACAACCCATATTTTCAAACTTAATAATGGTCGATTCTTGATGATTTTAACAAAGATATGGAACTAAATTAGTTTAAAATCAGTAGAGAATGATAATGTGATGTTTATATGACCATTATAACATAAGAAACACGAAAAAACAAAGGAATTGAAGATCTAACCGACATGAGATGAAGAACACGAAGAACACTTTCAAAAACCCAGCAGAATCCGAACAAGTCAGTTTAAATCCACCCCTCTGAGCTCTGATACCAATTGTAACGATGTATTCCCGTATATTTTCAGCACCTTAATGATATTATTATCAAACACATGAAGAATCAAGCTCAATAAATGTGTAACGATAAAGAAGAAGACAATATGAATGTTTAGAGTAATGGAACAGTGGCGGCTGGATATATAATTCAAATGTCAACCGTGTGTAGTGAAAAGTAACCCTAGGAGCCTTTTCTAGGCTCCTTTAATTAACTTACACAACATGGCACTTTTGGCCCCTAGACTTTGCATAAACATAAATTACATAGAAATTAAATACAAGACAAATTACAAAGATAGTAAATATTACAAAACAACTCCTAAGATCGAAATAAATAAATCTAACAAAGCTGGTAAAAGTTGCAACGGATGATAATAATGCAGATTTATTTACCAAAGCTTTTGATAAGTCACGTTTTGAGTATTTGATTCAACTAAACGGAATGCGTAATCCAGAGTGAATTGACCTTAGTAGAGTTGTATTTCTTTTTATAGCAGTAGCCTTTCTTTCTTTTTATAGTAAGTTTAGTAGCTTAGGATAGTTTCCTTTTATAGTACGTCAGTAGGTTATTTTATTTTCTTACTCTTATTTATGAAAAATAAAAGAAAAGGGAGAGAAAACCATAAAAAGTTCAAAAAAAGAGAATATCAGAAAATGAGTTAAGTCTTAGATACATAGGTTCAAAGTGACGAAAATTAGCACAGTCTTTACTATCTCTAAGTGTTTAACATTCACACATAATGCACCTAAAAATTCTAAGTGTTATACATTATCCAGTCTGATATGTTGGTAGGCATAATACATATAGGAAGTCTCAAGGCTAATAAAATATTCAAGAAAAAGTCAAACGTGTCACTAACTTAGATGTATGATCAATTGGTCTTAATTTTTATGTTAGAGACATACAGACATTGATTCTAAATGAGGTATGCAAACTTTCTGGGGATGTATAGCAACATCGGATACATCTTAAAGAAATGGAAAGAATAGAAAAATCATACTAAGTTAAGAGTCAAAACAAGTAACTCTGTTACGTAAGTACAGACCTGTTGCCTCTGGTTTGACTCGAGTTAGCAAGATAAGTCGCTTTGTTGTACGTCGGTACAGACATGTCACCATGTCTTGCTAGCTTTAACAATAAACTTTAAGACAATCTAAGACACTTTGTTGTATGTAAATACAGACCTGTGTCCGATGTTTGCCTTTTAAAGAAAGTTTGCAATACCAAAAAGTTATAATCACTGTGTGTATGCCTTGATCATAAAAGTATGTCTAAGTATGAGTCACGTAAGATAATTTCTTGATAAATAAAAAGGCCAACAGATATTCCGAAGTGTAACATGTTTAAAGGGAAAATAATACCAACAATCGGCTAGAAATGTATGTCACGACAAACAATCAAAGGAATCAAAAAATTCCTAAGTGTGAAAGTTTGAATGCTGAAAGTGAGTATTTGACACCGCTATCTGATTGAACCTTTCTTTGACTATACTCGTCAAAAATATTCTGTTAAATATTAAGTATAGGTTGTAAATTTTAATTTTAAGATAGATTAGTCTAAGTTTAAAATTTTTGTTCAAAATTTTAATTTTACTTTATTAATTTATTTTATTCTATTTTTATTTTATTTTATTTTACTTTTTACTTTTATTTAGGAAAAAGGTCAAAGTTACTGAGGGTGCATTCTTAGTTGAATAAAATAAACACTGCGTGAATATCTTGTGCTTAGGGTAAATGATTTTGCATAGTTTATTCCGTTACACGAAAAAGTTGAAAAAGTTGAATTTAATTCAAAGATTTTCGAAATTTTCAAAATTTTCAAGTTAAATTCGAGTTTAAAGCCAAAATCGAATATATATTCGAATTTGGCAGGGACTTCGAGTTTGGCAGTAAATTCGAAAGAGGTCGCAAACTCGAAGGTGGTTAGTATAAATAGGTCAACAGTGACAAGTCATTAATCACCTACCTTCGAATTTGAGTCTTCGAGTTTATTCAGAGAGATTTCGAGTTTAAGCTTCGACTTTGCCGACTTCGAGTTTTCCACTATTTGTCGAGTTTTTTTTCCATTTGTGTTCGAGCATACTAACAAATCTAGGTATAATCAACATTATTATACAAGATTTAGGATGTTTTAGACTCAAATTGAGCCAAAATCAAACGATTTTGAGGTTTTTGTGGTGTGAACTTTGTATTTCAAAATAACAAAGTTGGAACCGGTGAAACATCAAATTAGTGACAAATATCTTTGATTAGAACCTATTAGGACTAATGAATGTTATTTTCTAAGTCTAAAATGGTTGAAATCTTGAATTTTTGTTGTTACACATATCGACATCTTCGAATTTGATCATGGTTTCGAATTTGATCGTGGCTTCGAGTTTGTCATTAAACTCGAAGAAGCCAATAAATTCGAAATAGGGTTGTTTCGAATTTGGTATTCGAATTTACCATTAAATTCGAATTATTTGCTTAAAATTTAAATCAAACTTGTAGAAATTCATATGTGTTGGATTTTGTACTTACACAAGTTCAAAATAAAACAAATTTGAATTTAAGCAAGTTTATGTTTATATTAATTATTCTAATATTTTATACTTTATTATGCAGATATGGCAGATAGAGTTTTTGTTCAAAAGCATAATATGGTCATTTCTCCGGACCGTGAGCTGCCTGAGGCTCAAGCATTCCGCCAGATGGTGGATTTTTTGGCCGGTTCGAGGATTTCATATGCCCTTTCGCATAACATACAGATAGTGATCCCATATGTTCATGAATTTTGGGACCATTTGCAGGTCGATTGTACAGTCACTTCGACTGTATTAAGGACCAGGATAGCGGGACATCCCTTAGTATTCTCAGCAGATGTGTTACACAGAGTGCTGCAGTTGGGCTCTTCAGAGCAAGAGAATGGGCCGATAGACTTTCCATTAGCAGTCAGGCAAGTGGCGTTCATCAGAATGGGTTATCGCCTGGATGTGGCTAAGTCCTCATATATGAAGAGCGGTTTAATCGGGCAGTGGCGATATCTGGCACACGTCTTCATGGTGTGCTTTGCTCCGAAGAAAGCAAGATTTGATTATATTGTGTCGAAAATTCAGTCGGGAATGATCGCACTGGTCTACAATCAGAGATTCAGCTATTCAGAAATGTTCTTTGCAGAGTTTGTTCAACAGATAACAGCTCCGGCACGAGAAAGATTTTTGTTATATCCACGATTCGTGATGATGTTGATTCGACATTTCCTGCCGAATCTGCCACAATTACCTGAAATTCAAAGTGTTGCTGTGATTGACAAAAGAATATTTGCAGATTGTCAAGGTCATAGAGGGGCATTAGCTAGGCCAGTGGAGGCACCACTTTTTGGTGCAGTAATTAATCCGGATTTTCAAGCCCCTGAAGGTGCCAACTGGGCCGGGGAAGTTCAAATTCCGCAGCAGCCGCAACAACAACAGCAACAGCAATAGCCCAGGCCTCAGCAACAAAGGAGGAGGCAAAGACCATCAGTCAGACAGACTCAGGCCACTGGGCCTTCAACAAGCCGAGTGCAGGAGCCAGAGGCAGCTGGTCCTTCAAGTGTACCTCCCGTATCTGATCCAAGGGTAGAAACATTGGAAGAAATATGGGCACAGGAGCCTCTTGCAAATGAAGCTATAACGTCTGAGCTCATTGGAAATATTCTAGAACCACCAGCAGATGAAGATGAAATTTACCGACAGATAGAGGAATACATGCCTGAGGAAGCAGGTCAAGCATTGACAACTTCAGAATCTGAGTCGGATGAAGTAGAAGAAATAGAGGTTGAGGCACCAACCACATCGACAGAAGATCCGTCTATTCTCATAGGCACATATGGATCGAGGTTAGTGGTGATTGATGAAGAAGCTAGAAGGAGAAGAGCATCGAGGGATTCAGATGCAGATGACTCGGACTTCGAGGCTGAGGATCCTACTCCTTTGGTGCCTAGGCATAGGGCCAAAAGGCATCGTTTTATGCAGGGAGCTTCATCGGCATCTGTTTCTGAGCCAGAAATTCTAACCGCTCAGCCATCAGCACAACCATCCATTCCACCACCACCACCACCACCTGTTCAAACATCCATTCCCTCACCAATCATTCCAACTCCCATCCAATCCATTCCATCCACCTCATCAACCTTCACCGATAATCAACGGTTTTCTGAGCTCAGAAGCAAGGTTGACTTCCAACAAGTCCAAATTTTTCAGTTGACTAAAGCTATCGGCGAGATACAGGCGCATAATGCAAATGTTGACAAAAGAGAATGCTGAGTTGAAGAAATTTGTTGGAAAGATTGAAGAAGAGAATCTTAAGCTGAAAACGTTTGTTGCAGATCAAGCTGCAGAAATCCGAACGATGAGGTCCCTTATTGAGCAATTAATGAAAATCTAAAGGCTCAGGGGGAGACAAGCTGCAGGGATTCTGAGGAGAGAAGGGGAGATGATGACGAAGGCAATGATCCCGATGCACCGAAAGAGAGTGAGCCAGTAGATTTTTCTGCTGTGCAACATGCTGAAATTCAGGGGGAGCCAAGTCTGAGTGGAGTTGAAGGAGGAGAGGCTAGTTCCTCAAAGGTCACTGAGAGTGATATGAATGAAATGATTGAAGCTTTAATGAATATTGAGGAAGAAGTATTAGATTTTGACTTTGAAGATGAGTTTGAAGATCTGGAAGAAGGAGAGTTCGTGCCAGAAGACATTGCAGACTGGAAATCTGATGATGAGGTCTTATTTGATGAAGAAGATGAGGCAAATGAGATCATCGTTCAACAGAATCCTATCACAGATACATATACTACAGCTGAACTGAATTTGATAGACATTGATGCATTTAAAGACGTTTTTAATGTTGAATCTGAGAGTGAAGAGACTGAAAGGGAACTTACGAATGATGAGAAAAGACAGTTGTGGTTTAGGAAGGAAGAGGAAAGAGCTGAGCTAGCTGTGAAGAAGAAGATAAGATTGCCAAGTCCAAGAAAGTTGTCTGGAGGCATTCTTAGCTGGTTTTTCGATAGAGAGTTACAACTCTTCGTGCTAAAAAGACGAGATGGGCTGCAATATCTAAGGAGAACATTGAAAGTATTTAATATTCTTCCCAAATGCGAGGTCAAAGAACTGGCATGGAAGGATTTGATAAACCTAGGAGATGACCAATACGCTGAAGTGGTAGCGCGAATTATAAGAAAAGAAGGTCGATCTAGAAGGTTTGAGAGGATTAAGCCGAGGGAAGGAAAGAGGGTGATGGATGAATCAAGAATAGATCCATTGACTAGTAAACCTTGGATGAAAATGTTCTATAAACCAGTCCGTTGCCTGAATAAAGTTCTGTTGAGAACAATGCCACAAGATGTTCTTGCGAACTTGAAATGGTGGTACGTTGACAACGAATCAGCAGAGGCAGTCATCGAAGATCATGAGGACAAGGTAATTTTGAAAGTATATGATCCTTTGCATCTTGTTAACCTATCCCAAAGCGACTTGCAGAAGCTTCATGAACAACCTATCTATTACCATGAAGGTTGGAAATCAGAAGGCAAGAAGTATGAAAAGGTAGTCAAGGTGTGTATAGAAAAGGGATTGTATGCAGGTAGTATTTTGAACAGAACTTAGTACTTAATCAAAATGTAAATAGTTAGAAGCTATCGTCAAGGGGGAGTCTGTTGGTACAACTTGTGTGACGATAGCAGTCTAAGTATAGTTGACATTTTGTGTAAGTCAAATTTCGTAATATTGAATATTGGCTAGTGTTTGACATATGTGATTTTGTGTGTTTGATATTTATTGTTTGTATGTTTGAAATTGGTGTAACATATTACAAGAAGTTCAAACATAAAGTTCAAAGATTAATTCAAACATAAGTTAAAACATATGGTCAAATAGAAGAATGACAGTGAAATTCGAATTTGCACTAAATTCGAATAAGGCAATCTCGAATTTTTCAGGTGGACAAATTCGAATGGGCCTTAATTGGTCACTATAATTAGGGATTAACTCGAATAATTAAGTGACTTTTGCAGAATTTCGGAGAGTAATTAAGCAAAGGCGATCTCGAGTTTACTAGTAATCAGAGAGTGTTTTCGGAGAGAATCTTCGTGTAGGTACGTTCATCGTTGTTCGTATAACATCTTGGTAGTTTCCGTGTTCCGTGCGTGTGATCTTACCGTCAAGCCGCTAACGAGGATTCCGCACTCGTTGGTGTGTGTCGCGTCTAGATAGATCCGTGAGTTCAGGACCTTACAGATAGCATCTGGGTGGTTGTGGATCGTCTCACCAAATCGGCTCATTTCATACCAATTCGTGAGACCTATTCCATGGAGCGACGAGCCCAGATCTACACTAACACAATCGTTTCTTTACATAGTGTTCCTAAATCTATCATATCTGATCGTGATTCTCGTTTTACTTCTCACTTTTGGGCTAGCTTTCAAGATGCCTTGGGTACCAAGGTTAAGCTCAGCACTTCCTATCATCCTCAGACTAATGGACAAAGTGAACGCACTATTCAGACTCTTGAGGACCTTCTTCGAGCCTGCATTTTTGACTTCGGTGGCAGTTGGGATACCCATCTGCCTTAGGTGGAATTTACTTATAATAATAGCTATCATTCCTCTATAAGGATGCCACCATTCTAAGCGTTATATGGTCGGAAATGTCTAACTCCTACTTGTTGGCAAGAGGCTGGTGAAAAGCCTTTGACCGGACCCGAGATCTTGCAAGCCACGCACGATAAGATTCAGATGGTTCGGGATTATCTGAAGGCAGCCTAAGATCGATAGAAGGAATATGGCAATAAGAAGCATAGGCCGATTTATTTCAAGGTGGGCGATCATGTTATGTTAAAAGTCTCACCTTGGAAAGGAGTATTGCGGTTTGGCAAGCGTGGTAAACTTAAACCATGATTTATTGGACCTTTTAAGATCATCGAGAAGATCGTTGAATAAGCCTACCGTCTTGGCTTTCCCGAAGATCTGTCAGACATTCATAATGTCATTCCCATGGGCTATCTCAGACGATGTCTCATAGAGCTGGATTCGGCTGTGCCGATAAGTGAGGTTAAACTTGATGACAAGCTGAGATACATTGAAGATCCCGAAGCCATTATGAATACAAAAGTCGTGAAGCTGAGGAATAAAGAAATTGACCTAGTCTTGGTCAAATGGAAGCATCATCGCCGTGCTCACCTTACATGGGAGACCAAGACTGAGATGATGGCTAAGTACCCCAACCTATTCGCCCAGACATGATTCCGTGGACAGAATCCTTTCAAGGGGGGAGGAATTGTAACATCCTCAAGTTTAAGGTACTAATCTTAATTAATTAAAGGACCAAATGAATTGTATTTAATTGTTTAGTTATGATTTAAATTAAAATCATAGCCCATGCTTCACTTCCTTGTACTATATGCTTCATGTCTTGTAAGTTGGCAATCATTACCTTAGGTACGAGCTCTTAAGGCTAGATGTACAATTGAATTAAGCATAGTTTGGATTTTAAAATGAAGAAGGAAAGGATGTGGTGGCCAATGTTAGAAAAGAAAAAGTAAAGGGGTGTTATGTGGAAATTTAATGACCAATTGAGGGCTTTCAAACCCCCCAATCGGCTCCCCTCTTTCTGACTTCTCTTTTGCAACACAAATTCTGCACTCTCTCCTTCTTCAAGAACAAATTAGGGCAGGAGAAAACCTTGTGAATTTGGCTGGGAAAAGTTCAAGAATTGGTCCAACCAAGTTAACAATTGCAAGGTATAATTATTCACATTCTTGCAAAGTGAGAATGATAGTTCATCATGTTCCTCACTTTCTATTGTTGCTATCCATACCATGAACTCATATAGGAACTAAAAAAGTGTGCTTACAATGTTTAAAAAGATAGATAGCCACCTATTTGGTTAGTTTCTGGAAATTAGCACAAGAAATCCATTGAAGTTTTGGTTTTGGTGATTGTTGGATTTATCAAAGAAATTGATATTTAGAGTAGATGGATTCCAGTGTTAATGATGTTAAAAATGTACTTATGTGTTTATGGTAGTAACCCAATGCTAAAAGGTAAGTTTTTAAGTGTTTCGGTAGGTTAAAAATGAGTTTGGAATGAAGAAACACGAGCAGGGCATCAAAAAACGACAAAACTAGGCTGGTTAAAGAGGTGACTCGGTGAGTCACCCTACTGACTCGTCGAGTCGGTCCGGGTTAATGCCAAAGTTCGTTTCCAGCACGTTTTGACTCGTCGAGTCGACCTTCTAACGCGTCGACTCGAGCCCTTGTTCACCCAAAACACTTGTTTTAAGCCCTATAATGGTACTATAACCTCATGGGGTCATTTCATACTTATATAACATATAAATTAACATCAAATATTACCAAAAAGTCTATAAACCTCAATAGAGGCGCGGTGGCGTTGATAATAATATGAAATTTAAACCAAAAGCCTTTTATCACCTTAGTTGAATTCCAAACCTTATGATATACAATTATAAGCTTATATATGCTTTAAATATCATTGTTTAATAGGTTTGGATCTGAAAGGAGTGCCGATTATCGCTGCTGGACGTTAAGGGGCTTTTGGGCGATAATTCTACACAAATGCTATTTTAGCCTATTTCTGTGAGTTCTAGTATTGATATGTGTGTTGCACACATATTTGCATGTTCTTTTAATTATGACATTGTGCATATCTGCTAAACATCATTTTTATGGCATCTTGTCCTAGTTGACAGTTTATTATACTACCCTATTGGCGGTTCATTACTTGATCATGGTTTATTCCCAGCATACCTGAATTGATATCGTTCATTACATACATTTACCTTCATGCTATATTTGGAGATTGTTCATTTCATGCTTTAGATGATTACACTTGATTTCCCTATTGTGAGCTATGCTCATTATCATTGGCCTCACAGGACGTCCAGATTACTATTATTATTAAACGCCTTACTTTGTGTTTGTGCGTATAAATTCCTGCTTCCGGAAGTTTACGGAGTAGGTGGCCGGACATGGAAGCTGGTTGGAGTTGCACAGCTGGACATGGAAGCCGGTTGGTTGGCAATGACAGGTTAGCGGGTTATGCTCACGTCCTATGCGAATTAGTGGGCTAGTTCCACGCCATTTTTATTGAAAGATATTGCACTTGTCATTTAATTATCATTTTTAATAATACTACATGTTATATGTTTTGCACTCCATATCGATCTAGTAACTCACTTAGCAAATTTTATTTGCTAACCCCTCATATTTCTTGTATTACAGGAAGTGCTAGTAAAGGTAAAGAGATTGTCGGCTCTGATCATAGAGTTGACTTTTTGGTAAAGCTAGTGGCTTGTATATTTGGAAAAAACTGGGGTAGTTTGTCTACTATCATGATTAGATACGTTTGTATAAATTCTTAATGCCTTTTGGGGTTGATGTTAGTCGTTATAATGATGTAGAAGTATTTTTGTAAATTACTTTACATTCCAAATTTTTGGCTTATAAGCAAACAGGGATAAGGGCTCCGTGCGAACGGGTCATGCCCGATTTTCCTTAAAAATCATGTTAATTACTGTTAATCTTATATAACCCCATTAACTAATATATTATGTTGAGATGGGTGTTTCATTAGAACCAAATACAACTCTTGCATTAACATACATAACAATCAATGATACGAAAACATTAACTAAAATAAGATATTAAGGTCTTAATCGTCTCAAACGATCATACAAATAACAACACAAATATTTCAAGTGGATTAAAGTTTCTCGTTCATACAACTAATAAATAGTGAAAAACAAACAAGATGTCAATCATAAAATGTTTTACATTCGGACCATTCTTCATTCCCCATTGGTAAAGCGTAAATCACCGATTCACAACCTATAATATCAAACAAAATCAAACATAAGTACTATGCTACGAAATGAAGCCAAAACTCAAATTTCTAACCAATTCAATTGAAATCTCCATGATAAACGTTGCAAAGAGATTAACATTTCATACAAGAAATCTCCATGATGGAAGCCCAAGATTTTGATTCTCTAATTCACGATTTCACTTTGCTACATAAATCCATGAATATTGAAAAAAGTAAATAAAGAACTATTATATAAAGTAAGTTGATAATATTAATATAAAATTAATTACCTCGTCATCAAAGTCTCTATCATACTCAACAGTACGAGAATAAGCAGTGGTCTCATCGTCACGTGTTTCTGTAAATAAGAAGCCCAAAATCAAACTTATATAATTAAGCAATAAAAGTTATAAAAGTAAAATTACATAGATATATATAAATTACCTCTAATTTCGTTCAATAACCAACTTTGAGCACACATCAACGCCTCCAAAGTTTTTGGGTGAAGCCGACTACTATGGGGACTAACCAATCTCCCACCAATACTGAATGCAGATTCCGAGGCAACCGTAGAAATCGGAACGGCTAACACATCTCTTGCGATCCTTTGTAGTGTCGGGTACTTAAACCCATGTGACTTCCACCAAGCCAACTAATCAATCTCGGTAGCCATAGCAATTGTCTTTTCTTTCAAATAATTATCAAGCTCAGTCGTAACACATACTTCCTCATGTGGATTAGCAATCGAAGCAAGACTTGATAAGAGATTTTTAAACTCAACTCTATGACCAACTGAAGACCCTGAAGTGACCATTGAAGTAGCACTTTCACTATCATTTCTTGAAGAACTTGCATCAAAGTCATACTCTTTAAACAAATCATACACAAGTTCTTTTAAGTTCTCAATTTTAGCTTGACCATAAATCGAAGGAAATAACAATTCCACAAACTTCAATTTGTATCTTGGATCTAATACGGCCGCCATCCCCATAATACCATGTATAACAGACCAATACTTGTCAAACTTCAACAAGAACTTTCTATCAAGATTCCAGTCACACAAACATTCGTACAATACATCAGCAAGAACTTCAGAAGTATGTGGACAAGGGACATAAATAAACCTAGTTCGACATTTGACATGTTAATTAACATTTTAATAACAATAATAAAGTAATATTGATTTTCAAAATCAATAAGAACAATTAATAAGATATATCGCATAATTCGACTTTGCATATTCCAATTTTGATCGATGAAATGAGCAGTAACCGCCATAAAACCTTTCTATTGATTGCTTGTTGTCCACATGTCAGTAGTTATCGTTATCCATAGGTTGTTCTTTCCTAACAACTTCAATCTCTTTTCCTTCTCGAATTCATAAATCTTTAATATGTCCCCTTTAACAGTATTTCGACAAGGAATCGTGAATAATGGCTGAAGACCTCCCACAAACTTTCGAAATTTACAATGCTCTACCATTGCAAGTGGATATTCATGCACAATAATCATCTCTGCAAGATCTTTTCTAGAAGCACTACACTAAATGTGTAGTTAGAAAGATATGATGCAGTACCATCCGCATTCTTTTGTTGTCCCACTAACACATGTTGGCGTATAATATGATACGATCGTCTTGGAAAATGACTGAAATGATCGTGTAAATGCTTTGTACCATTTTTACTTTTTGCACCCAACTTTTTTTTTGACAATAATTACACTCCGCTTTATCTTCCCCATTCACTTTCAGCTTCTTGAAATGATTCCAAACAACTGAGCGCGTTTTACTCTTGTTACCAACCACATCAGGGTCATCGTTAACAGGGTCTTCATTTAAATCAGTGTTGGTTTCGGTTTCCATTGGTGATTATCCAATGGGTACACTAGCAGAGTCATTAGAATCATTCACTCCTTAACCATCTTATCGTCAACATCGATAGGAGTGTTTGTTTTAGAATTATCACATTGTGTTTCCATGTCTCCTGAAAATATTGCAAAAGGTAACAAGATTACACTTTTATTGTTAGGAAAAAGAAATCATGTTACTAGCATTGTTAGTATTAATAAAAGCATGTTAATTATTGATAAATTTTATGATATATTATAAAAAAAAATATTCATCATAATTATGTCTATAAGAATAGCTAATTAATGTAAATAAAATAAACTAGTGTGGCAAGTGTGTTGTTCCTCTCCAATTCATAAACAGAAATATAATATCATTTCTAGATTGGTGGTCAACAATTATTAGTTTATTACCTTTGAATGTATCTAGAAAACTAATGGAACAAGTCAGAATGGAATTTCACATTCATAAAGTTTAAAGAATCCAAATTTGCAATACTGAACCGAAGAGATGAAGCAATGTGGAAAGAAATGAAGCAAAAGTCATCCAGGACTTGACTACATAGTAAACATGACGAGAAAAAAAAAAAGAAAACAAAACATAAGAAAGGCAATGTCATTGAGAAAGCAAGCAACACTCGGACAAACAGTGAAACAGTAGAGATACCAATAATCATATATTAAGGAGTCAAATATAAATGACAAGTCTACCGTCAAAGTTACTTCAAGTTCACCATCGAGAGCCACTGTCGAAGATAGAGAGACAGAGCGGCGGTCAAGTGCAGAGAGAAAGACAGAGCGATGGCCGTCGGTGGGTTAGTGGTGGTCGCCTGAGAAGCCAGAAAGAAACACAGACTCACACCTACGGTCGCCTGAGAAGACAGTCACCGGAGGTCACTGCCTCGCCGGTGGTCGACTGAGAAGCCAGAACTGTATGCGTGAGAGGCAGAGAAGAGAGCTAGTGAGCGGCCCTTGGAATGAAAAACCCTAGATTAGGAAATTTATCTTTTTATATGGAGTGTATTATACCTATAAAAAAATTAAAATATAATATAATAATGATAGCGGGGCGGGGCGGGGGTGGTCTCTCCCGTCCCTGAACCCGAAACAGGAAAATCCCCAATAAAAATCCCTGAAACCCGATAAGCCGTACCCGACCCCGACCCGAATACACCGGGTTTTGGGTTTTCCCATCGGGTTCGGGTTTTTTTTGCCATCCCTATAAGAAAGTTTGGCCTTCACAGGTAAACTACGCTGGTAGGCATTCTAGCTGTTGAACATTCCAATCCACTTTCCACAGCCGTAATTTCTTTGACATCCTTGTCAAAAGTTAAGTCTATGACCTCGGTCCATTTCTACTTTTGCAGATTTGTTAGGAATTTTTGTAGCTTGACATATGTTTTTGTTGTACAAGTAACAATGACACTTGATAATTGAATCAACATCAGTATTGACAAATAAAATTTACAAAACTTACCCAAAATTGTAGTTCTTGTCCTAGATGGATTATATAGGCTGTTGTTATAATATTGATCCAATCTCCAGAATTGAGTTCGTTCTATGATATAATATGAGAATTCTAATATTTAAAGTTAGAAAATCAACTATAGAAGAAAGTGGTTAATGTTTACCTCTTGTCGGTCTAGATTAGAGTGTTCGGTTGGAACTTGGTTGAACTAATCATTTGTCCCTAAATGAACTCATCCGGCATTTGAACTTGTTTATCCGGATTGTACAACTTCAATAGTCGCATATAGTATGGTATAAATACTATTTAAAAAACGGTTACATGGTGAAACTGAGAGTAAGTGGGTGGTTACTGGTTACCTCAAAATTGGCAAGACATGCTGCTTTTTAGGCTTTGAATGCCTATTTACATGTACCTCCTACACGTTTATTGTAATTTAAATGGTTGTGGTACCTCAATGTCTTCATTTGCCTTAACAATATCTATATCCACTCAGTCATCCATTACCTTGTCCACTTCCGGCTTAACAATCTCTGCATCAGGGTTCACCTTGTTTTTACGAACATTGAACATCAACAACTTTATTTGACGATGAACAGTTTTTTACCTCTTTCTCAACTTTTTTTTCTTCCTCCAAATTTTGCTCATAAAGTTCAACATGCCAAATTACTTCATCTTCCCATTCAATGTCAACCTGTATCTTGGATTTTTTAGATAACAATAATAAAGTTATTAACGCCATGTACTATAAATTGCTGATGTTGGTGAAGGTAAAAAAGGAACTGTCACATTTATTGTCTGCAAGTAGATGGAATTTTGCATTAAACCGAAATTCAATATGTAAGATATATAAAAAGCATTCGCAGGCTGTTTAACATTGTTGGTACCGGTGAACTCGAGTTTCAATTTGACTCATTATTACTTTTGCTATCGACTGATGAGTTTCTGTGTGTTGATGTTTCGCTTTTTACCTTTTTGGGTTGTTGTTGAAAATCAAAGGGATGTATTAATGCAAAACATAATATGTGTAAAAGCAGACGATTAATGTATTTGTACCATACTGGTTGCTTGATGTCTTCTTCGTTCTCGATCTTTACGTGACATGTTAATTGTCGCTGCCAACAAAAGTAATGTAAATATGTACAAGTAAAGAGCACAACCAGTAAACTCAAAAATATAGAATTACCTGGTGATCCATTACGAAAAATCGAAGCAGCGGAGATACGTATTGTAATCAGTTGTGCAGAGAATGTAGAAAACTTTAAACGAAGCAGCACTCTAATTTTTATGAACTTGTATACGTTTATAGCTGAATTCTCCTTAAATACTAACACATAGATCATGGGGAAGAGTTTTAAGCAGTTTTGCATAAAATTAGGAGATCATGGACGGAAAAATGAACTGTTAATGGAGTTGATATTTTTCGTAAATGTGAAATACGGGTGCATTAAGCAGTTTGTTGCGCAAAAAAGAGTTGTACTGCACGCAAAGCAAGGAGTAAAACAATTAACACGGTCAGGATTTAATCTTACCGAATCAAACAGATGAGATTGAAGGAGAGAATCACACTCTCTCTCCTTCATGGGTAATATACAGAGAGAATTTTTTTTTTTTTTTTAAATTTAAGTATAAATGTAATTAAGAACTACCTAGTTTAACTCCTGTCAATAAAAAACAATCTTTTTAAAAGATTTAATTAACTTTCCAATTTAACTTCTAATTTTAGCAAACTGTTCATTATTTTTTAAAAAAGTAAAATAATGCAATATTTATAATGAAATGTTTTATAATATTTTAAGGGTAAATTATAATTTTTGTTCTTGTGGTTATATACAAATTATGGTTATCGTCTTTTTCGCATCAAAATTACAAATTTAGTACCTATGGTTGTCATTTTGTTATATTTTTGGTCTTTTGACATGTCATTATTTAAAAAAATGACCATTTTGCCCATTTATTTTTGTTTCAGGTTTAATCCCTAACAAATTATTTTCTTTTTTGTATTATTTCTGATTACTTTTTATTCCATCATTATTTATTTAATATGTTCTTTTTAGGTTATTATTGTAATTTGACTAAAGTAATAATTTTTTAATATATTGTCTTTTATTATTATTATTATTAATTTACTTATTTAAATGAAATAATATATAACAAGTAAATTTTTATTAATTATAAAACTTTAATCGAAAATAAACATATGTATATACATACATGCGTACATGCATACATACATATGTGTGTGTGTGTGTGTGTGAGAATAAATTTAGTCATATTGTTACTATTATATTTCATTTCAAACATGTATTCAGTTATTTATACTTTATTTAACTTTTTTCTTTTTATTATATATTAGTTCATATAAATACTTATATATTTAACCAAAATGTTCTGATTTAACTATTTTGAAAACTAATTTTTATATAAACTACAGATATTCGATGTATTAACTCGTTAAGTTTAGCTAGAACTACATATGGAATATAACTATACTTAAAGTAATAGTTTCATTAGAACATGTAATATGATAAGTTCTTATATTTTGTTAAGTTTTATCTACATTTTAATATATAGAGTTTATATGTATGTATAATTTTTTTGTTCAACAAACAATTATATATTTCGTGAAAACATCATATTCATATAGTTTTTTGAACAAATTAATATGTATTGACTTAACAAAATAATAAAATAAAAAGGTACAAGTTAATATATATATATATATATATATATATATATATATATATATATATATATATATATATATATATATATATATATATATATATATATATATACACACACATACATAGGGATGGGATCGATTGTGAAAACAATATATATTGAGAACGTTGTGAACCAATAATTTAATGACACGTAAGCAGAAATTACCATCTATTATATTGATTAATTAATTAAACAAAAGGGCAAAATGGGAAATATGGAGTGAATCAGGTGAGTTTCCTAGATTTAAGAGGAAATAAATCCTAGATATAAGTGTGGTGTGCGTCTGAAGTGATATAACCTTTTTAAAGTTTTATCTACAAATATGAAGCTACACGTTTTTTTGAAGCCGTCTAACCCTTTGACACCAAAGCATCTTTTGAATCTTATGAATGTCGGTACAAAATGTGTCTTTTTAATCTGATGAATGACAAGTCCGCAATGTATTTTTGTTACGCCATGAAGCATTTGAAGCCGAAGCATCTTTTGAATCTTATGAATGTCAGTCCAAAATGTATCTTTTTAATCTGATGGATGACGGTTTGTAATGTGTTTTTGTTACGTCATGAACCATTTGTAACCTAAGCATCTTTTGAATCTTATGAATGTCAGTCAAAAATGTATATTTTTAAGACGATGAATAACGGTTCATAATGTATTTTTGTTACGTCATGAACCATTTGAAGCCGAAGCATCTTTTGAATCTTATGAATGTCGGTCCAAAATGTATCTTTTAGTCTGATAAATGACGGTCCGCAATGTGTTTTTGTTATGTCATGAACCATTTGAGACAGAAGCGTCTTTTGAATCTTATGAATCTCGGTACAAAATTATCTTTTAATCCGATGAATGACGGTCCGTAATGTGTTTTTGTTACATCGTGAACCATTTGAAACCGAAACATCTTTTGAATCGCATGAATGCCGGTCCAAAATGTATATTTTTAATCCTATAAATGACGGTCCGCAATGTGTTTTTGTTACGTCATGAACCATTAGAGACGGAAGCATCTTTAGAATCTTATGAATGTTGGTCCAAAATGTATCTTTTTAATCCGAGGAATGAGGGTCCGCAAGGTGTTTTTTGTTACGTCATGAACCATTTGAGATGGAAGCATCTTTTGAATCTTACGAACCTCGGTCCAAAATGTATCATTTTATTCCGATGAATGACGGTCCGCAATGTGTTTTTGTTACGTCATGAACCATTTGAGATGGAAGCATCTTTTGAATCTTATGAATGTCGGTCCAAAATGTATCTTTTTAATCCGATGAATGACGGTCCGCAATGTGTTTTTGTTACGTCGTGAACCCTTTGAATCCGATGAATATCGATCCGTAATGTGTTTTTATTTCGGTACACAATGTGTTTTTGTTATCCCATGAACCCTTTGATCTGATGCTTGTCGGTCTGCAATGTGGTTTTGTTATTCCATGAACCCTTTGAATCTGATGAGTGTCGGTATATAATGTATTTTTGTTACATTGTGAAACGCAATCATCTCTTTAAATGATATGCAATGGCTTCGCGAAAAAACTCTGCAACTTCCACGATTAAGGTCTCCATGCGAGCATCGACACCACTAGAAGCGATGTTAACCAATTATCGATCATCGGGTTATCCCAATATACTAGAACAAATATGGTCTAGCGACCAGATTACGTAAAATATAGAAACGTAATCTAATTTTCACCATAGGAAAACGATATAAATAAACGAAAAAGTAATGAACGGTGTTAAATTTGGGTTCGATCGAACTAGTTCATCAACCTTCGAAATCTATCTTAAATATACCCACTGTTGATGTCTTATAAATAAACAAAAAGCAATGAACGTTGTTAAAACCGGGTCCGACTAGTTTGTTGAATGCCTTCAAAATATCAAAAATGTAAAAAGATGATAATGTAGAAAAGAAATCAACACTGCCGTTTATTGGAGGGATGCAAGCCAATTTTTTTAAAAGAAAATTCACTATACAAAGTTACAAACAATGGTAAATCCGATGGAATTTATGTGGAAAAAACGTCATATTAAGCATTATTACATAATAATATAAAAAGGATGAAATTAAATAAAGAAAATAAAAACTATATATTTCTTTTACGGAATATCACCTAACAAATAGGAGATATTCATGGAGCCAAAAGTTATTGGAGAAATAAACGGTATCTTATGAATATTGTTTAGACTAAAATACCCTTTTAAGGATAAAATAATCTTTGTTTAGTTGTCAAAATATAGTTGGTTCACAATGTTCACATTATATAAATTGTTCACAAAAGATCCTTTGTCTATATATATATATATATATATATATATATATAAATTTGACAAAAAATCTAGTTAAATATATAAGTATTTACATGAAATAATATATAATAAAGTGAAAAGTTAAATGTATGTATACATAAATTAATACGATTTTTAAAAAAAAATGAAAAAAAGCAAAAAAAATTTTAAATGTAATAATAATAACAATATAATACAAATTATATATATAAGTTGTTTTTAATTAAAATTTTATAATAATTAATAAAAATAAAACAAAGTAACTAAATTATTATTATATTTATCTTGATTTAAATACCTAAATTAACAATGATACTAATAATAATAATAAAATAAAAATTATTACTTTATTCAAACTATAATAATAACAATAAAAGTACATATTAAATAAATAATGTTAGAATAAAAAGTAACTAGAAATAATATAAAAGAGAAAATAAATTGTTAGGTACTAGAACCAAAAAAGGGGCAAAATGGTCATTATTTAAATAATGACAGGTCAAAAGACCAAAAGCATAACAAAATGACAACCATAGGTACTAAAATTGTAATTTTGATGCAAAAAGGACGATAACCATAATTTGTGTATAACCACAGAACGTAAATTATAATTTACCCAATTTTTAATTATAAAAAGTTTATATTGTGTTCTATGTAAAAATAGATTTTTGAACTTTGATTTATACACAAAAATATAAAAATAAAAACTTTTAAAAGATGAATACTATTCATACATATTTAAAAAATACAAATTTTAATTATCCCTATATTTTTATATGTAATTTATGTTCAAGTAGATTTTTATTAAATAATTACTTATATAATATCCACATATTTACGTGGGTTAATGTAACATCCCATTTTCTGAACTGGTACGTGGAATTATTTTAGTCTATTATTTATATTGTGTTGGTCCAATTAATTCCCGATTAGTGGTTTTCTACGTGTCGGATTGCGATATACGTGTCGCCGAGTTGTTATTTTAAAGGATTAATTATATATTTGAGATCACGAGATTAAATGGATGGAAATGATATTGGGAAAATTACCAAGAAAGGTAATATAAAATACAAAGTTTGACAATAAAGGTATTGTAAAAATGTTTTTGACAAGAAAGGTAATATAAAATTCTATTGTGGCCGAGAAAGAACATGAAATTCAAATTTTAGGCCAAGAAAGATAATCAAATATTATTTGCTTACCAAAAAGGGAGCATAAAATTAAAAATTTACGTTCTTAATTTGTCATCATTACCCTTTATTGTCAAATTTGAATTTTTTGTTATCTTTCTTGGCCTAAGAAATTTTACATTACCTTTATTGACAATTTTTGAATTTTATATTACCTTCCTTGGTAATTTTCCCAATGATATTAATAGTAAAAATGTGATATCGGGTTCAGATTAATGGGTACTGGGTTACCAAAAATAGAAAGTGTAATATATATATATATATATATATATATATATATATATATATATATATATATATATATATATATATATATATATATATATATATATATATATATATATATATATATATATAATTGTGTTTGAATCCTTGTTTCCTTCCCTTTACTAAAATCAGAAAATTTTGTGTGTATCGGTGTGCGTGGCTGGGGCTGAAGCAGAAAGCAAGTCATAAAGTTCCAAGAGTTGTTGTTGAATTCAATCTCCACCTTCACTTGTGTTTTTGAAGTGCAAAAGGTAAGAAATTCATGTTTTGGTGGTATAAATCTGTGATGTGTACTATTGAATTTGTGGGTAATGGCTTGAAGGCCTGTAAGCGCCTAGTAGTTGATAATTTATGAAGGTTTTAACTGTTAGAATCGAATTATGGGGTTGAGTAAACCCCTGGAACTGCCACGAAAGCAAAGCTGAGCAGACCAGCACGTCTGTGGTCGCGATCGCGACCGTATAAGCGCGGCCGCAATGGGTGTGACGTGGGCGGCATGGTTTCGACGGTGATTGAGAGCGTGGTCGAGATTCGAGCGCGGACGCGATGGCCTGAGCACGACCACGACTGTAAGCGCGGCCGCGATGGTTCCCGAGAGCGTGCAGCGATCTGGGTGGTTTGGGCCGGGGCTGGTTTAGGGTTTCAGGGTCCGTTTGGGGTTGTTTGTGGGGCCGATTCAGTTATACGGTTAGTGTACGAGTTTGGTATGTGTATTTGTGGGTTTGTATTAACAGTCTGGGATCTGTTGTGTATTCAGGGACGAGCCGACAGTGAGATGAGCCGGATCAGAGGTTGTAGAGTTCAGCGATTGAGACGGGTTATCTGATAGACATGTGAGTACTCGAATTCTTTTCTGTGTTGTGTATGAGATAGGGACGTGAACCTCAGGTATGACTCTGAGACATCCTCCTTGATTAGTGATATAATTGATAACACCAGGATCAACATACAACCCAATAATCAACATGCAATTTAAAATTGATAAACTTAAAGCAGTTTTCAAGTAGCTCCACACTAAAGCAAGTAAAAATGTATGTGACTATAGTGACATAGGCTAACTATTACAACACTTTGTTTGAATTCAATAGCAACACATCCCAGCCTCAAAGCTATATCATCCATGTACCAACAAGCTTCTAAGTCACCGGGAATTGAATTGATAGCCTAATTGGAAGGTTCAGCTACACATTTTCCTGTGCCTGAAAACGTTGAAAGTCAAGGGGTAAGCTAATGCTTAGTGAGATAACAGATTAATCATTCAACAGATATTTCTTTACAAACTAGTGTAAAAATTAACAGGCAGTGCAAGCCCCATTACAAGTGAAAACCATGTAGTGCAAGCATGGGGTGTGGCTGTTCAAAATGCTGATCGAGGATGTGCCGAACCTGACCAGGAAATTGAATGGGATGATCAGTCCCCGACAGTAGCCTGCTGTCAGCCCAGTCCAGGTCGCATCAGATTGTGAAGTAATCAACATGGAATGCAAGCATGAATTATAAGATGCATTTTCAAATGAATGTTGGCTAGATGTTTGTCACATGTCAAGTACGAGTGTGCATCATTACAATGAATCATATGTGAGTGCCAATTGATGTATATTGAACAACAGGAACATGCCATTGAAAAGTAAATGAAAGCAAAGACAATAAATGTTCGAATAATAATCTATTACTCACAGTAGTTTTACTCAGTGTAAATTGACTATGAATCAATGTGTGTTAGTCAACACCACAAAGATCCTGTTAAGTCAGTGTAATGATGTATCAATGTTAATATTTGTTTAAAACTTAATCTTAAATTGTAATTTGAAATGAAGCGAAATTCGACCACATCCGAATTTCGGATGAACCCGAAATCCGGATGGCCCGAAGTCCATCCTTAGAAGTTTTGTTTGTAACCTCATCCAAAATTCGGATGATACTTGATTCGAAATTCGGATGACTTGTTGATTCGAAATTCATGTCTATACTTAATGGTTTTCAATATTTTCCCATCCGAGTTGCCTATGATCCGAAATTCGGATATAAACTGAACTCGGATGGATCCGAGATACGTTCATCAGACCCGAGTTCATACTTATATATCTCTAATATTTTCCAGATTTCACTTTTGGTCAATTTATGCATGTTTTGTGACTAAAAACTATTGATATGAGCTTATTTTACTCCTTTAACACTTTATAACATGAAACATAACTTAAATATACCAAAATCAGATTCCTTTTTGTCCCTTTTTTCTTCACTGTCGAAGAACACCCACTAAAACACACACTTAATTTCAAAAACCACACTTAGAGAGTGAATTAGATTCTGAAATTTGGTATACAACATCCCTAATACTTGATTTTAACAAATCCATCAGAATATATAACATGCATTAACTCTTCATAGCTTAAATCTTTGATTCGGTATTCCTAAAACCGAACACCAAAACTCAATATTTTGAAGTTTTGAGAAATTCTTACCTCAAATCGTTGATGAATCTGGTTATAATTCCTTGATTGCAACTTCTATCAATATTTTCAGCACCTAAGTTCCAAGATTTTGCATTTTTGATTTGTGGGTTGAAAGGAAACCGTGGGATAGAGAGAGAAACGAGAGAAGAGAGAGAGAGAGTATGAGTAAGTAAAAGTGAACGGATGTTCACTTGTTGCCTTATTTTTATCACAATTTTACCTTAATTGCAATTTACACGCTTCAACTTTGTATTTTTCTCAGTTGCACTATTTTAAGTGTCTATGTTGGTCCCTTATGGTTATGCTTGCTCAAAAAACAACAATGAGGTTTTCTCCTCATTATTTTTCATATTTAAAATTGTGAACGACATTTACTTAACTGAATAAGAATTTCATTAATACATCAATCAAGTCTTTAATTGTAAATTACATATGCTTAAAGATTAGGGATATTACAGCATGGGCTCCGCCACACTTATACTTCGTCCGCGAAGTCATGTTGCGCTAAACAAACTTGGGTACTTGGTCTTCATGTCCTCTTCAGACTCCCAAGTGTGGTTAGCTCCCCTGTGATGCTTCCATTTGACCAGCACCATTTTGATTTCTTTGTTTATGAATTTCTTGACCTTTGTCTCCAGTATGCATTCTGGTTCATCAATAAACGTTATCCGTTCATCAACCTTTATCTCAGAATGATTAGTCCATGGTTCCCTCTCGGGCACCAGACTTTTCCTTAAGTAACCTACGTGGAAAACTGGATCAACTCCTTATACTTCCTCAGGTAAGTCCAAGTGATAGGACTGGTTCCCAACTTTTTCAAGTATCCGAAAGGGTCCTACAAACCGAGGAGATAGCTTTCCTCGCTTAACGAATCTTGTGAAACCTTTCATCGGAGATACCTTTAAATAGACCCAATCGTCCTTTCGAAACTCTATGGCTTTTTGACGACGATCGTGATAGTTCTTCTGTTGATCTTGTGTCGTTTTCATGTATTGACAGATGAGTTGAATCTTTTCGTTAGTTTCTTGCAGCAAAGCTGGCCTGGCAATAGGAGTTTCTCCTGTTTCCCTCCAACAGGTTGGAGTCCTACACTTTCTTCCATATAGGAACTCGAACGGTGCCATCTTGATTGTGGAATGGTAACTGTTGTTGTATGAGAATTCAGCTAGTGGAAGGTGATCGTCCCAGTTACCTCCCAAATCCATGACACAAGCTCTTAACATGTTTTCCAGGGTTAAAATTTTACTTTCACTTTGTCCGTCTGATTGAGGTCTATAGGTAGTACTCATAGTGATACGAGTATCAAGACCATTTTGTAGAGTAGCCCATAAGTTTGAAGTAAATCTACTGTTTCGGTCAGAAACAATAGACTTGGGCACACCGTGCCTTGTGTGACGTCCTCATATTTTGATAGTATAAATGGAATCACCAGGATCAACACTCAACCCAATGAATATCATGATAATTAAAATTGAATACTTAAATCAGATTGAAGCAGTTCCACACTAAAGCAACAGATATAAGTGTCTACAGTGATTAAGTCTATCTATTACAACATCATAACTTGATTAAAAGTATTAAATCCCAGCCCAAAGCTACAAACATCCATGTACCAAAGTAGCTTCTAGGACACCGATATATGAATTGAATTGCCTAAGTAGAAGGTCCAGCTACACCTTTGCCTTTGCCTGTAAACGTTGTGAGTCAACAGTAAGCTAATTTGCTTAGTGAGATAACAGATTAAACATTCAACATATATTTCTTTACAAGCATAGTGTATAAACAGTCAGTGTAAGCCTCGTAGTATGTGAAAAACCATGCAGTGCTAGCATGGGGTTGGCAGTTGAAATGCTGATCGGGGATGTGCCGAACCTGACCAGGATAACGAGCGGGATGATCAGTCTCCGACAGTGGCCTGCTGTCAGCCCCAGTCCAGGTCGCATTAGATTGTGAAGTAATGATCATGCAGTGCAAGCATGATGTAATAGATGCACTTTCAAACGAGCGCTGGCTACATGTGTGTTACATGTCAAGTACAAGTGTACATCATAACAACAAATCATTCATGAGTGCCAAATGATGTGTATAAACAATGTGAACATGCCATTGAATATGTAAAACGTGAATGCAAAGACAATAAATGTTAGAACGATAATTTATTAGTCACAGTGGTTTGTACAGTGTGATTTGTCTCTGAATCAATGTGTGTTTGATAACACCACAATGATCTATCAAGTCAGTGTAATAGTGAATTTATGTCAGTAATTGCTTAAAACTTAATTTCTGAAAATTAAGTGTAATTGGGTCTGAATTCGGACCACATCCGAATTCGGATGGTCCGAAATCCGGATGGCCGGAAGTAGGGTGATCCGAATTGGGTTGAGGTCTGAAATGGGTAAGGTTCCGAAATGACTGTTGGTCCAAATTAGGCAGAGGTCCGAATTGGGATATAGACCCGAACTCGGATGGATCCGGATTGGGAGGGACCCGAATTCGGATGGTCCGAAACGAGTTCATCTGGGTCCGAGTTCTTACTTAATTATTTTCCAACTTTTTCCAGAAAATACTATCTGACTATTTTTGCATGTTTCAGTAACTAAAATTGAAATTATGAACTTAATGCACACTTTTAAACTTATAACATAACATGAATATACCAAATTAACCCATTTGTGTTCCACTAACTTCAAAAATCATACTTAGACTTCGAATCTGAATCTGAAATTTTGCATACTACATTATCAATACTCGATTTTAACATTTCCATAACAAGTTTCAACATGTAATAACATCTCGAATCAAAATCCTATGATTCGATTTTTGTGAAAACCGAACCCAACATCCAAAAATTTGAAATATAGAATGATTTTTACATCGAATCGATGATTGTAGTAGGTATAGTTCCTTAATTTCGACTTGTATCCAACTATCTGCTTCAAACATGATGATTTCTTGTGTGTTCTTGATAAAACCCGTGGGTTTTAAGAGAGAGATCGAGAGAGTAGAGAGAGAATGTGAGATTTTGAAAATGAAAGACTTTCCATCTTTTATTTGATATTTTGGCACATTTGCGCATTATACCCCTCAACTTTGTATTTTCTTAATTAACTGATTTTAAATGTCCGGATCGGTTTCTCCAAGTTATGCTCGCTCAGAGAACTACCATGAGGATTTCTCCTCATCTTTTCTTATTTTAAAATTTGTGATCGAAATTTGCTTAAATAGACATAGTAATCCATTAATACAATAATTGAATCCTTAAAATTTTGTAAATTACATGGACCTAAAATTAGGGATGTTACAGCATGGGCTCCACCAAGCCTATACTTCGTCCGCGAAGTCATGCTGCACTAAACAGACTTGGGTACTTAGTCTTCATGTCTTCTTCCGACTCCCAAGTGTGGTTAGCTCCCTTATGATGCTTCCACTTGACCAGCACCATTTTGATCTCTTTGTTCCGTAGTTTCTTGACTTTTGTTTCTAGAATACACACCGGCTCATCAACGAACCTTAGCCGTTCGTCAACCTTAATTTCTGAATGGTCAGTTCATGGTTCCCTCTCGGGCACCAGACTCTTTCTTAAGTATCCAATGTGAAAGACCGGGTGAACACCTGACAATTCCTCCGGCAAGTCCAAATGATAGGACTGATTCCCAACTTTTTCAATGATGCGAAAGGGTCCTACAAATCGAGGAGATATCTTTCCTCGCTTTACGAATCTTGTGACACCTTTCATTGGAGAAACCTTTAAGTACACCCAATCATCCTTCTGAAACTCTATCGATTTGTGTTGGCGATCGTGATAGTTCTTTCGTCGATCTTGCGCCGCTTTCATGTATTGACGAATGAGCTGGATCTTTTCATTTGTTTCTTGAAATAAGGTTGGACCAGCAATAGGAGTTTCTCCTGTTTCCCTCCAATAGGTTGGAGTCCTACACTTTCTTCCGTACAAGAACTCGAGCGGTGCCATTTTGATTGTGGAATGGTAACTATTGTTGTAAGAGAATTCAACCAATGGGAGGTGATCGTCCCAGTTACCACCCAAATCCATGACACAGGCTCTAAGCATGTCTTCCAGAGTCAGAATAGTTCTTTCACTTTGTCCGTCAGATTGAGGTCTATAAGCAGTACTCATTGCGGTACGAGTACCAAGACCGTTTTGCAGAGTAGCCCAGAAGTTGGAAGTGAATGTACTATCTCGATCAGAGACAATAGACTTAGGCACACCATGCCTGATGACGATTTCGTTCAAGTAGATCTGGGCAAGACGGTCAAGTGAATAGGTTTCTCGAATGGGAATGAAGTGAGCAGATTTTGTCAGACGATCAACGATGACCCAAATGACATCATGTTGACGACGAGTTTTGGGCAGCTTTGTTATGAAATCCATAGTAATATGGTCCCACTTCCATTCTGGGATAGGAAGAGGTTGCATACTACCATAGGGTTGCTGGTGTTCTACTTTGACTAATCTGCAAGTTCTGCACCTCTCTACATTTTGACCAACATCTCTTTTCAACCCTGGCCACCAGAAATCCGCTTTCAGGTCGTTGTACATTTTTGTGCTTCCAGGGTGAATTGAGAATTTTGATTGGTGAGCTTCTTCAAGAATTACATCTCGCATGTTCCCAAACTTAGGAACCCAAAATCTGCCGTACACACCTTTGAGTCCAGTTCCATCATCTTGCATTAGTGGCAATTGAATTCTAACATCTTCATTTTTGATATTTTCTTCCTTTAAGGCCTGCGATTGAGCAGCCTTTACGTCATCTATGATTGTTGACGTCAGAATTGTAGAAGTCAAGGCATAACAGTACACCTTGCAGTAAGCTTTTCTACTTAGGGCATCAGCCACAACGTTGGCTTTCCCTGGATGGTACAGAATTTCACAATCGTAGTCTTTGATCAGCTCCATTCACCTTCTCTGCCTCGTATTCAAGTCCTTCTGACTGAATATATACTTTAAACTTTTATGATCGCTGTAGAGCTGACACTTGGTCCCGTACAAATAGTGCCTCCATAGTTTGAGAGCGAAAGTCACGGCAGTTAGCTCCAAGTCGTGTGTGGAGTAATCTTTCTCATGTGGTTTGAGCTGTCTGGAAGCTTATGCTATGACATTTCCTCTTTGCATCAGCACTGCTCCCAAACCCATGCCTGATGCATCTGTATAGACAACAAAGTCCTCATTCCCTTCAGGCAGGGCTAAAACTGGTGCTACACTTAGTAACTTTTTCAGATTATCAAAGGCCGCTTGTTGTTCTTCTTTCCAAAAGAAGGTTGCATTCTTGCGAGTCAGCTTGATAAGCGGAACAGCGATCTTTGAAAAGTCTTTGATGAATCGGCGATAATAACCAGCCAATCCAAGAAAGCTGCGAATCTCGGAGGCGTCGCGAGGTGATTCCCAGTTCTGGATAGCTTCGATCTTTGCAGGATCAACAGCAATCCCAGCACCAGATATCACGTGCCCCAAGAATTGGATCTGAATTGAATGTTTAGGAGGAACAAGTTAACAAAAGTTTGTAGTTAAGTATAAGGATCAAGAATTTGTTTCGAATGTTGAGACGTACCTGCCTCAACCAGAATTCACATTTCGGGAATTTGGCATAGAGTCGCTCTTTGCGCAGCAACTCTAGCAGTTCTCGCAGATTTGTAGCATGATCCTCTTTGGTCTTTGAATAGATGAGAATGTCATCGTATTGGCCGGCAGACTCTGTTCATGAGATCCATGAAAGCAGCCGGTGCATTTGTAAGACCAGACGGCATTACCAAAAACTCGTAGTGTCCGTAACGAGTTCATAAAGCCATTTTAGGAAGATCATCTGGATGTACCTTGAGTTGATGATAACTCGAACGAAGATCAATCTTCGAAAAGTAACTTGCGCCTTGTAACTTATCAAAGAGATCATCAATCTGGGGCAACGGGTATTTAATTTTGATTGTGACTTTGTTGAGTTCTCTGTAGTCGATACACATACGCAATGTGCCATCTTTCTTTTTGACAAACAGAACAGGAGCGCCCCAAGGAGATGAACTTGGGCGGATAAAACCTTGGTCAAGTAGCACCTGTAACTATTTCATCATTTCCTGCATTTCTGCAGGAGCTAAGCGATAAGGAGCCTTTGCTATTGGAGCAGCTCCAGGAATGAGATCGATACGGAATTTCACTTGACGATCAGGTGGCAATCCCGAGACATCTTCTGGAAAGACATCTGGAAACTCATAAACAACGAGAATGGTAGATAGAGATTGAACTTCAGCCTTTCCATCTACAGCATAGGCTAAGTAAGCTGAACAACCCTTAGCAACGTGCTTTCAGGCTTTTGCAATTGAAATGAGGCACAAGTCGCCTTTGTGTCTGTCACCATATATGCAAATGTCTCGGCCCTCGGGAGTGGTAATCTTGATCATTCTTTTCATGCAAACAATCTGGGCCTCATTGTGAACTAACCAATCCATACCCACTATAACATCGAACTCCCCAAACTCCATGGGAATTAGATCTATGTTGAATACTGCGTCTTCTACAAGTAATGTGCAATTCCTATATACTTTGTCTGCTTTAACTAACATGTCGCTAGCAGGCTCAATATCAAGTACAAATTGCAATTTTGAAGTAGGCATATTAAATTGACGAGCAAATGAAGTGGAGACAAATGAACGGTTGGCTCCGGAATCAAACAAGATGCGTGCGGGAATTGAATTTACAAAGAACGTACCAGTGACCACCTCCGGGTCATCTTTTGCTTCTTCAGCTGTGATTTGTAATGCCCTTGTTGGAGCCCTTTGTGATTGATCCCTGCGAGCAGTGGAAGCTGCAGGATCTTGTCGTTGATTGTTGAGCACTCTGATCTCGTGGGGGTTTCGGGCAGTCCCTTGCAAATTGGCCAAGTCTGTGGCAGTTGTAGCATGCATCGTCTTTTCGAGGACAATGCTCCTAGTGATGGCCTTTCTGCCCACAGCAGAAGCAGTACATGTCTTGAGTCTTGCACTCCCCAGAGTGCGCTTTTCTACATCGCCTGCAGTCTCTCATTTCTCAACTGGCCGAAAATGCCTTTCCCTTCTTGGGCGAAGAAGATGGTTGATTGGATTGAGGGGTGAATCAGGATGATCCAGCCTCCCACTGCCTTTTTGGCGGCGACGGTTGAGTCGGTGCTGCGGTGGTTGAACCGATGACTTACCCAGACAACAAAACAATCTGCTCCACATTTCGAGCAACCTCCAGCAAACCGGCAAACGTTGTATACCGAACCCCACTCATGGTTCGACGAATCTCATAGTCTAAACCGGCCTCAAACCGGGCTATCTTTATTTCCTCCGTATCAACTTGATGGGGTTCGAACAGACTTAATCGGCTGAAGTCGACGGCATATTGTGTCACCGTCTTTGTTCCTTGGGTTAGGTTCAAGAACTTCGCCTCTAGACGGTGCTTCTCATCTGTAGGACAATATTGCTGAGAGAATACTTCCTTAAATTCACTGCAGGTCATGTGTGACACTACCTCCATCGTCAACACATGTGTCATTGCATCCCACCACATCACTGCGTCCCTTGCAAACATTGCGGTTGCAAACCGAACCATATCCTTTTCAGTGTAGTCGCTGATTCTGAAAGTTCGTTCGGTGGTGGTGATCCATTCCAATGCTGTGACAGCATCTCCATTTCCATCAAAAGTAACTGCGCCATTACTTTTGAAGTCCTTAAACCTACAACCCCTTGCCTTGGTAAAAGACCCAGTGTCTCCTTGTCTTTCCTCTTGATCATCCTGTTGTTTCTCTTTGTTCTTTCTTTTATCAGCCTTTCTTTTGGCTTCGGCCTCGTCTCTGGCCCTTAATTGGTCGGCAAATGACTGAGCATGCTCAGTCATTCTTTTGGATTGTAGTTCATTATTCTGTTCCATAAGAGCTTGCATCATCTGGAACATCAGTTGAGGAGTCATATCGTCTCCTGACATGTTTTGAAATATAACAATTTATATTTAGAACATTTATTTGTAAGTCCTAAGTGTTTATAGTTACCCTTTATTTGTCCCCGTGTGCATGTCAGTCCTATCTTAGTTCGGATCATTTCCTAGGAGTCCATTCAAATATCATAACCTAAGTTTGAGTCCAAGTCCTCGCAAACACTTGAAACCTCAAACTAATGCTCTGATACCAAACTCTGACGTCCTTATATTTTGATAGTATAAATGGAATCACCAGGATCAACACTCAACCCAATGAATATCATGATAATTAAAATTGAATACTTAAATCAGATTGAAGCAGTTCCACACTAAAGCAACAGATATAAGTGTCTACAGTGATTAAGTCTATCTATTACAACATCATAACTTGATTAAAAGTATCAAATCCCAGCCCAAAGCTACAAACATCCATGTACCAAAGTAGCTTCTAGGACACCGATATATGAATTGAATTGCCTAAGTAGAAGGTCCAGCTACACCTTTGCCTTTGCCTGTAAACGTTGTGAGTCAACAGTAAGCTAATTTGCTTAGTGAGATAACAGATTAAACATTCAACATATATTTCTTTACAAGCATAGTGTATAAACAGTCAGTGTAAGCCTCGTAGTATGTGAAAAACCATGCAGTGCTAGCATGGGGTTGGCAGTTGAAATGCTGATCGGGGATGTGCCGAACCTGACCAGGATAACGAGCGGGATGATCAGTCTCCGACAGTGGCCTGCTGTCAGCCCCAGTCCAGGTCGCATTAGATTGTGAAGTAATGATCATGCAGTGCAAGCATGATGTAATAGATGCACTTTCAAACGAGCGCTGGCTACATGTGTGTTACATGTCAAGTACAAGTGTGCATCATAACAACAAATCATTCATGAGTGCCAAATGATGTATATGAACAATGTGAACATGCCATTGAATATGTAAAACGTGAATGCAAAGAGAATAAATGTTAGAACGATAATTTATTAGTCACAGTGGTTTGTACAGTGTGATTTGTCTCTGAATCAATGTGTGTTTGATAACACCACAATGATCTGTCAAGTCAGTGTAATAGTGAATTTATGTCAGTAATTGCTTAAAACTTAATTTTTGAAAATTAAGTGTAATTGGGTTGGAATTCGGACCACATCCGAATTCGGATGGTCCGAAATCCGGATGGCCGGAAGTAGGGTGATCAGAATTGGGTTGAGGTCCGAAATGGGTAAGGGTCCGAAATGACTGTTGGTCCAAATTAGGCAGAGGTCCGAATTGGGATATAGACTCGAACTCGGATGGATCCGGATTGGGAGGGACCCGAATTCGGATGGTCCGAACCGAGTTCATCTGGGTCCGAGTTCTTACTTAATTATTTTCCAACTTTTTCCAGAAAATACTATCTGACTATTTTTGCATGTTTCAGTAACTAAAATTAAAATTATGAACTTAATGTACACTTTTAAACTTATAACATAACATGAATATACCAAATTAACCCATTTGTGTTCCTTTTTCATCATGTATCGATGAACACACACACTAAATCACACACTAACTTCAAAAATCATACTTAGACTTCGAATCTGAATCTGAAATTTTGCATACTACATTATCAATAATCGATTTTAACATTTCCATAACAAGTTTCAACATGTAATAACATCTCGAATCAAAATCCTATGATTCGGTTTTTGTGAAAACCGAACCCAACATACAAAAATTTGAAATATAGAATGATTTTTACATCGAATCGATGATTGTAGTAGTTATAGTTCCTTAATTTCGACTTGTATCCAACTATCTGCTTCAAACATGATGATTTCTTGTGTGTTCTTGATAAAACCCGTGGGTGTTAAGTGAGAAGAAGTGAGAGATCGAGAGAGTAGAGAGAGAATGTGAGATTTTGAAAATGAAAGACTTTCCATCTTTTATTTGATATTTTGGCACATTTGCGCATTATACCCCTCAACTTTGTATTTTCTTAATTAACCGATTTTAAATGTCCCGATCGGTTTCCCCAAGTTATGCTCGCTCAGAAAACTACCATGAGGATTTCTCCTCATCTTTTCTTATTTTTAAGTTTGTGATCGAAATTTGCTTAAATTGACATAGTAATCCATTAATACAATAATTGAATCCTTAAAATTTTGTAAATTACATGGACTTAAAATTAGGGATGTTACACCTTGTAACGATTTTGTTCATGTAGATTTGTGCCAATCGATCTAAGGAGTAGGTTTCTCGAATAGGTATGAAATGAGCAAACTTGGTTAGTCGATCAACAATGACCCAAATGGAATCATTTTGACAACGAGTCTTGGGTAGATTTGTTATGAAGTCCATAGTAATATGGTCCCACTTCCATTCTGGAATAAGAAGAGGTTGCCTACTACCATAGGGGTGTTGGTGCTCCGCTTTGACTAAACGTCAAGTTCTGCACTTCTCTACGTATTGACCGACATCTCTTTTCAACCTCGGCCACCAGAAATCGGCCTTCAAGTCGTTGTACATTTTTGTGCTACCAGGGTGAATAGAGAATTTTGATTGGTGTGCTTCTTCCAAAATTGTATCTCGCATATTCCCAAACTTAGGAAACCATACTCTGCCATATACAGCTTTCAATCTGGTTCCGTCATCTTGCAGTAGTGGTATTTGGATTCTAACGTTTTCATCCTTAACATTCTCCTCCTTTAGATCCTGCAGTTAAGAAACCCTTATATCATCGATGATGGTTGACGTCAGTATTGTCGACGTTAAAGCATACAGTAAGCTTTACAGTAAGCTTTCCTACTAAGTGCATTAGCCACCACATTGGCCTTTCCAGGATGGTATAAGATTTCGCAGTCGTAATCTTTGATCAGCTCCATAGACCTTCGTTGCCTCATATCAAGTCTTTCTAACTGTATATACTCTTTAAACTCTTATGGTCATTGTAGAGCTGACATTTGGTCCCGTATAAATAATGTCTCCAAAGCCTGAGGGCGAACGTCACAGCAGTTAACTCCAAGTCGTGAGTGGAGTAATCTTTTTCATGTGGTTTGAGTTGTCTAGAAGCGTATGCTATGACATTACCCCGTTGCATCAATATTGCTCCAAGTCTCATGCCTGATGCATCAGTGTAAACTATAAAGTTTTCGTTTCCCTGAGGCAGGGCTAAAACCGATGCTTCACTTAGTATCTTCTTTAATTTTTCGAGACTCGTTTGTTGTTCCACTTCCCAACTGAATGTTGCATTCTTGCGAGTGAGCTTGGTAAATGGAACGACTATTTTGGAAAAGTCTTTGATGAATCGGCGGTAGTAACCATCCAATCCCATGAAACTGCGGATCTCAGAGGCATTACGAGGTGATTCCCAATTCTGGATAGCCTCGATCTTTGCAGGATCAACAGCAATACCAGCACCAGATATCACGTGCCCCAAGAATTGGATCTGAAGTGTATGTTGAGAAGGAGCAATTTAACAAAGAGTTTACAAGTGAGTCTAGGAATCAAGAAATTGTTTAGAATGTTGAGACGTACCTGCCTCAACCAGAATTCACATTTTGAGAATTTGGCATAAGTCACTCTTTGCGCAGCAACTCTAGTAATTCTCTTAAATGTGTAGCATGGTCTTCCTTGGTCTTTGAGTAGATAAGAATGTCATCGATGAAAACAATGAATGATTTGTCAATCATTGGCCGACAAACTCTATTCATGAGATCCATGAAAGCAGTCGGTGCATTCGTAAGACCGAAGCATCACCAGAAACTCGTAGTGTCCGTCACGAGTTATGAAAGCCATTTTAGGAATATCGTCATTGTGAACTTTGAGCTGATGATATCCCGATCGTAGATCAATCTTCGAGAAGTAACTAGCGCCTTGTAACAGGACGAAGAGATCATCAATTCGGGGCAATGGGTATTTGTTTTTGATTGTCACTATATTGAGCTCGTGGTAGTCAATGCACATACGTAGCATGCCATCTTTCTTTTTATCAAGCAGAACAGGAGCGCCCCAAGGAGAAGAGCTTGGGCGAATAAAATCTTTGTCAAGTAGCTCATGTAACTGTTCCATCTTTCTTGCATTTCGGCAAGATCTAAGTGGTAGGGAGCTTTGGCTATAGGAGCAGCTCCAGGAACAAGATCGATACGGAATTCCACTTGACGGTCAAGTGGCAATCCCAAGATATCTTATGGAAAGACATCTGGAAATTCAGAGACGACTGGAACGGTAGAAAGAGATTGAATTTCAGCCTTTGCATCAACAGCGTAGGCTAGATAAGCAGAACAACCCTTAGCAACGTGCTTTTGGGCTTTTGCAATAGAGATAAGGCATAAGTCGCCTTTTTTCTGTCACCATAAATGCAGATGTCACGGCCCTCAGGAGTAGTAATCTTGATCATTCTTTTCTTGCACATTGTCTGAGCCTCGTTATGGACAAGCCAGTCCATACCCACTATGACGTCAAACTCTCCGAATTCCATAGGAATTAAGTCTAAATTATATACTACGTCTTCTATCAATAAAGTGCAATTCCTACATACCTTGTCTGCCTTAACTAACATATTGCTAGCAGTCTCAATATCAAACACAAACTGCAATTTGAAGTGGGCATGTTAAGTTGACGTGCGAAAAAAGTGGAGACAAACGAACGATTGGCTTCATAATCAAATAAAATGCATGCAGAAATTGAATTAACTAAGAACGTACCAGTGACCACCTCCGGGTCATCTTTTGCTTCCTCAGCTGTGATCTGAAAAGCCCTTGTTGGAGCCCTCTGAGTTTGATCCCTGCGAGTAGTGGAAGCTCCAGAAGATCTTGTGGTTGATTACTGAGCACTTTGATCTCTTGGGGGTCTTGGGCAGTCCTTGGCAAAGTGGCCAATTCTATGGTAGTTGTAGCATGGATCGCCTTTTCGTGGACAATGCTCCCAATGATGGCCTTTCTGCCCAGACTTTTCCTTAAGTAACCCACGTGGATTACTGGATGAACTCTTTATAATTCCTCAGGTAAGTCCAAGTGATAGGACTGGTTCCCAACTTTTTCAAGTATCCGAAAGGAACCTACAAACCGAGGAGATAGCTTTCCTTGCTTCACGAATCTTGTGACACCTTTCATCGGAGATACCTTTAAATAGACCCAATCGTCCTTTCAAAACTCTATGGCTTTATGACGGCGATCGTGATAGTGCTTTTGTCGATCTTGTGCCGTTTTCATATATTGACGGATGAGTTGAATCTTTTTGTTAGTTTCATGCATCAAAGTTTGTCCGACGATAGAAGTTTCTCCTGTTTCCCTGCAACAGGTTGGAGTCCTACACTTTCTTCCATATAGGAAGTCGAACGGTGCCATCTTGATTGTGGAATGGTAACTGTTGTTGTATGAGAATTCAACTAGTGGAAGGTGATCGTACCAGTTACTCCCAAATCCATGACACAAGCTCTTAACATATCTTCCAGGGTTAAAATTGTCCTTTCACTTTGTCTGTCTGATTGAGGTCTATAGGCAGTACTCATAGCGATACGAGTACCAAGACCATTTTGTAGAGCAGCCCAGAAGTTTGAAGTAAATCTATTGTCTCAGTCAGAAACAATAGACTTGGGCACACCGTGCCTTGTAACGATTTCGTTCATGTAGATTTAGGCCAATCGATCTAAGGAGTAGGGATGTTACAGATTCTATCCTTGTTATATGTATTATATGTGCATGGGATGATATCCAGATCAGGGTGTCCGTGATGAGCTCCATACGGACGGTGATAGCATCTTTTGGGATTTTGTAATTCAGTAGATTATGTAAGTATATCAGTTAGCCAGTGGTAGTATGTTAGCTTAATCAGGCTTGTTACATGTACTGAAAGTGTGATTACGCTGTTAACTTGTTAGTATGAAAGTTTAAATTATCAGTGATTTGCATTGTCCGTGGTGTAAATTTATATATATAAGTTATAAGTGAGTGTGTGAGTGAGTAGTGTATATATATATATATATATATATATATATATATATATATATATATATATATATATATATATATATATATATATATATATATATATAACATGTCCGTGTGTGTTACGTTGGCACAGAAACTTTCTCTGATTCTATATAAAAAATATATATATATATATATATATATATATGTATGTGTGCAGTGTGTGTCTATATATATATATATATATATATATATATATATATATATATATATATATATAGAGAATATGGTTCGTGTGAGTACCTAAAAAATGCAGAGTACCGTGAGTACCTGTGAACACACGGGTTTAAGATGTGAACATGCTCCGAAAAAAAGTTTTTTTTTTTAAATTTTTTTCATATTCATTTAGATACAAATAATATAAGCATATTTGTAAAAGAAATACACGCATTCACACTTCATAGCCTCTTAAAAGTCATGTGAACGTGGAAAAATTCATGTGAACATGCTTAGCTGTGAACATACTTTCACAACAGTGCAGTTCATTGAACTTGCACGTTTCACATAGTTCTAGTGTGTGTTTATGTGTGATTTTTTGCAAGTAGTCTTATATTATTAATTTAAACATGATTATGAAAAAAAATTTCAAAAAAAATAATTTTAAGCGAGGTACCTCCGGTACTCCGCAAAACTAGTGGTACTCATTTGAACCCAAATCTATATATATATATATATATATATATATATATATATATATATGTATATATATATATATATATATATATATATACACACACACACAACCGAACACATCACACATTATTTATTTAGCTTTATATATATATATATATATATATATATATATATATATATATATATATATATATATATATATATATATATATAAAGTTAAATACACATATATCAATTATAAGCAATCCTTTTTGTATTTTGCATAATGTATAATTACATTAAGTCGGAAAGAAGATATTATGATATAAATATGACAAAAGTCACACATGTCCATGAAAAAGGAAATAAAAGTATATGAGTTATCAGAATCAGATCAATTAAAATTTAAAAGCTAACGTTTTTGCAAATGATAAATTCTGGACAGGTTCAAATAATTCTGAACAAAGTAATAAACGTTTAAAGTTCTTGAAGGTGGGTCAGAGATTGAAAAGCAAAGCCAAAGTCCTGAAAGTCAAAGTTAAAATCTTGAGATAACTCAGGTGGTGGATTTAATCTGCTTGATAAAGACAACAACTCAGACTAAACCAGTATCAGTGAGTTATAGATATTCAGTTTTACATTCTAGATTCCGGTTGAGACATATTGTTGATGATAGTTTGATTTGACATTCATACATGGTCAGCTGGATTGTGACCTGTGCTCACCATGGTTCGGTGATGCCCTGAGGATCATGATAGTTATTTGACTTATCATTCTGCATACATTGTACTTACAATTCAGTTCAGTTAATTGTATTAGTTGAGATTGTTAGTCTATTGTTCAAGACCTTGCTATGTCACCAGTTCTATTGAACTTGGTATTGAATACTCTGATGCTCCCCCCCACGATGATTGCTGGTAGCTAGCGCAGTACAAGTGGATAGCTTCCACTAAAACCATGAGTGTGGCCTGGACATCATCCAACTCTATGACTACTATGTCTCAATCATGAGTGGTTGTAGCGGCAGTCAAGACATATCACGCTAGACCCATGATCCGCTTGATAAAATGCATGTAATCTGAAAATCTATATTCTCACTAAGCATTGCTTATAGTTGTTGTTTACCCTTTTTACACGAAAAGATAAGGGAAAAGCACCTGCCGGACCTAGTTCTTAGGTCTTTCAAGAATGAAGTTGAAGTTTCCATAGACCACTACTCAACAAACTTTCGGTATAGATTGGCAGATAATGATTGTGATGGTCTGGGTAGATTTGCTTTGATTGATATCATATTGCAATTTGTGGGACTAGACTCTGAGGACTGCCCCGTAAGGGGAGGTCTTCACAGGATGGTATCAGAGCCCATAGTTTGAGTGAATCTAGTATTATGTGAGTAATACTTGGTCTCAAACTGAAGCAATACATATGTATCAATCATTTAGGTGGTTTGAACTGAGATAGGACGTACAGACTGTTAGGATGGGAATAAGGGTACATAGCACTAAGTCTATAAACTGATAGTTACATGATTTTTCATTTTCAGTAAAGATGTCAGGATCAGGTGATATTCCCAGCAATATGACCCCCAGCAACTGTTTGAAACGGTACAACAACTATTAGCCCAACACTCTAAACAACAAAACAAGAATATGCAAGAACAGCTTCAGGCTAGAGATGAGGCCGAAGCAAAAAAGACGTGATGATAAAAAGAATAAGAGAAAAGATAAACAAGTCCAGAATGATGAATTTGATTCTGATAACTCTACCCCTGATTCCCAAATTGAAGAGCCGAAAGGCTGTAAGTTTAAAGATTTTTAAGGCAGCAGTACAGTAAATCCAGGCTCTACATTGGATAAGCCACACTGAAGAAATCTTCAGAATCTCTGACTGTCTAGATTCAAAGAAAGTGAGTTACACTTCTGCTTTGTTTGTTGATGCGGCTCATGCCTGGTGGAAGACACATAGAAGTATATATGGAGAAGAGGTTATTCAGACTTTAGAATGGGACAAATTCCTTGACATGTTTAACGCGAAGTATTGTCCTGTTGATCAATAAGACAAAATGGAGGTCCAACTAATGCAACTAACTCAAGGAACCAAATATGTTGACGAGTATGAGCACGAATTCTCGCGGCTCTGCAGATATTCCTCGTATCAAGTAGCCACCGAGAAAAAGGAAGATGAATAGATTTTGTGGAGGTCTTAACCCGAGGTACAGACACCCGATGAGCGCGATGAAGTATTAAAGTTATCTGGAAATAGTTGAAGCTGCAAGGCAGATCGAGAGGGGATATCTAGAGTATGGCGATCAACTCTACGCACCACAAACAAACCCAACCTGTCCCTCTCCCCCAAAGAAACAAAGATTCGGAAAATTCTTTAAGCCCAACAAATCCCAATCCTAGTCCCAGCAACCCCAGAAATCTCAACAGTACAGTTCACCTCAAAAAGCTCAAGCCTACTCTCTTACGAATGAACCACGATTCTGCAAAAGATGCAGGAAATCACACATGGGGTTGTGCAATCCCGATGATGTAACTTGATATGTGTGTAGCAAGATCGGGCACAACAGTGAAGAATGTCCTCAGCGGGGTCTTGGATGTGCGAAGTGTAGAAAGCGTGGACACTTCATGTAGCAGTGTCATAGTGGACGCCGAGGTCAATCACAGTCATCAGCCGGAGGTTCGACAATGAAAAGCTCAGCCGCAACTCCGACTGCAAGGACTCGTGCATTACAGATAACAGCGGAGGAAGCGAAGGGTTACCGGTATGTTCTTATTAAATTCAATACCTGCTCGCGTATTATTCGATTCCGGTGCAAGTCGTTCATACATCTCGACTGCTTTTGCTCAAATACTGTCTAAGTTTCCTTCGAAGCTTCCCATTATACTTGATATAGAGATGGCCAGTAACAATTATGTTATGGTTGATTCTGTTTACCGAAATCAACAGCTTGGGTGGAAGGCACAATAGCAACAGCTTTTCCTGTTTCTTCTTTCCTCTTTTTGGGAGCACAGATGTCAAATACAGGAAGCTTGATTGGTTTTTGACCTTCCACAGGTTTGGGAAACTTATTCCCGGATTTTTCAGGCTGAGCAATGGCTTTGCCTTTGCCCTTACTGAGATGTGATTGATGCTACCTATCAACATAATCACTGCTTCTGGTTTTGAAAGACTTATTTTCATTTATAACCAGTTTTCCACTATGATTTGAAAACTTATTTGAAACCATAGCAGATTTGCTTTCAACATGAGACTTACCCCTGTTGAATGCAGGCTGCTTACCTTTTGAAAACTTATTTTCAAAATGTTTAGCATCAAAAGGCTAAACATGTCTCTTACCATCAGCTTTGGACCCAGAGCCTGTTTTGTCAACAGGTTTAGTGTCCATGGCTGTAGTTTGAGCATGTTTTTCTTTCTTTTGCTTGTGTGAATCAGCAGAGCACTTAGCAGGCTGATTTGATGGAGAACAGATTCCATCATCAGCTTTTGGGGCTTTTTCACACAAGCTGTCAGTATTTTGAGGCCTGACAAACCTATTTGTTGAGACAAGCTTTCCATTTACTTTCTGGATGAAAGTGTTAGGAAGCTCACCAAGAGTGGATAAGTCATCTTTTAGATTATTAATCTCAACAATAGAAGCTGCTTTGTCAAGATCCCCTCCAAGATAGGCTTGGATTTGTGCAGGGATCTGTTGGCTGATACAATGGCTGACATTTTGTGCAGATTGGCACCAAGAGTCAACTATCCTTTGAAGCTTTGCATGTTTTACATCTGTCTCTCTCTTTTCTTCCAGTAAAATGGAGTTGATGTGTTTTAATTCATCAAGCTCGGTTTCCAACTTATGGAAGCTGTCTAGTTTACTGGATTTTGTGTCAACTTCAGTTTTAAGCTTAGAGATTTCAGATAGTAAAACATTATGCTTCTCAACAGCAGCTTTTAAATCAACAAGCATATATTCAAACATTTTTACTTTTTCTTCAGAACTGTAAGCCATAAAGTTCTGTACCTTGTACATCATTGTGGGGTTCCAGTTCTCTAAGCTGCTGAAGGCTTCAGCTTCAGCCAAGTCCTGTTTGAAGTTGCTGGTTGATGGGACGTCAGCGTTGGCCATCAGACAGTTGTTGTCTTCTTCATCTGAGGATGAATCAGACTCCTCCCAGTCGCATGTCTCAGCCATGAGCCCCTTTTGCTTGTTGGAAGCCGCTGAGTTTTCCAACTTTTTCAGCTTAGCCATGGTCATAAGGTACTTAACCCTATAGCCATCGTCCCTGTTAGTCTTGTAAGGTTTGGATGACTGTCCAACAGCTTTTGACACACAGTCAGCAGCTATATGGCCAGTCTTGCCACATTTGAAGCACTCAGCCTTAGATTTATCAAATGCCTTCTTTTTGACAGCATTTGAGTTCCCCTGCAGCATATTTCTTCCAAACCTTTTCTTGTTGAACCTTTTGACAAGCATTGCAATCATTTGTCCATCATCAAGTTCAGCAAGATCTGCACTGTCTTCCTCATCAGACATTTCCTCTCTTTCATCATCAGCCTGTTGATCAGGTTGTGTGAACAGATCACATACCTGCCCAACAGGTTGTCTCACGCTGGCCACTAACGCAGCACCTCTCTTGGACATTTCCAAGGCATTTCTCTTCTGCTGCCTTGACTGTTCATCATTTAGTAAGGATCCATATAAGTTTACAAGATCCATACCTTTGATCGTACCTGAATTTCTCAATATGGTAGAAAAGTAGTTCCACTCTTCAGACAAGATGTCCAAGAACTTGTTCACCAGAGTCAGGCTGTCCTTTGTGATCCTAACAGCTTTGAGATCATTTACAAGAACAGGTAAACTTGGTATAGGTTTCTGTGAGTGACTCCTTTGGTTGTGCAAAGAAGAGTTCATACAGTCTAACAAGATTGTTAATCCTGTTGTCCAGTGTGATTGTGGGACCATCATAGATGGTACACAAAGTATCCCACATCTCCTTTGCAGTCTTCATCTTCTCAACCTATTTGAACACATCATCAGGCAGAGAGATAACCTGGTTATTTATGGCTTTTGCATCTAGAGCAACCAGTCTTTTGTCTTCATCAGACCATTGAGCTTTGGCCTTCTCAAAGGTTCTGATTTTAGGGGCTGCTCCTTCAACAGCAGGAGTAATGGTAGTAACAGAAGTTGGCACATAGGGACCTTCCATTACTATCTCTGGTAGTTGTACATCCAGATTCTCTAAATAGAGCATCATTGTGCACTTCCAACCAGAGAAATTCTGATGATTGAACTTGGGGGGTTTTGCCATTGACCCATTGTCATAGTAAGAGGAGAAACTTGCAGCACTGTTGTCCATGGGAAAGTAGGTAGAATGAGAGATCTAGAGTTGACACACACTCTAACTGCTCTGATACCAGTTGTAGGTCCCAAAAGGTTTCCCAAGTGTATAGTTCTAAGCTGTAGAGGGGGGGGGGGGAATACAGCTATTTAAAAACTTAACAATCTTTTCTCAATGTTTGTGTATATTATTAACAAGTGTTAATTACAAACAAGCCTGAACTGCGGAAAGGTTCAATCTGAGATAACAGACACAACAGTTGTTCAACTAATCTAAGACACACTCAGACTAGATACAATGACTACACTCACTTAGATGCACTCACTGATTTTACAAGACTCAGATGGACAGCTTGAATAA
>JAANYP010005631.1:65000-165200 GCA_020465985.1 Centrapalus pauciflorus
AACTCGGATCGGATGAACCGAATTAGGACCATCCGAATTCGGGCACTGTTCATCCGAAGTCCGGATCTCAACCAAGTTCGGACCATATGCAATTTCGGATGGAAATTATCAATAAAATTTTCTAAGTCTAGGAAGCCAATTCGGATCAACTGTTCATCCGAAGTTTGGATGAAGTCTCAAACATAGTTACTAAGGATGGACCTTGGACCATATGGATTTCGGATCATCTAAAATTCGGATGTGCTCCGAATTCAGTTTAATTTCATTTAAGTTTTAAGCAAATACTGACATTAATGCACTATTACACTGACTTGACTGATCATTGTGGTGTTATCTAACACACATTGATTCAGAGACAATTATCACTGTACAAACCACTATGAGTAATAGATTATCATTCTAACATTTATTGTCTTTGCATTCACATTTTACACTTCAATGGCATGTTCACTTGTTCATATACATCAATTGGCACTCATGAATGATTCATTGTTATAATGCACACTAGTACTTGACATGTGGCAAACATGTAGCCAGCGTTCAATTGAAATTGAATCTATTTACATCATGCTTGCACTGCATGATCATTACTTCGCAATCTGATGCGATCTGGACTGGGGCTGACAGCAGGCCACTGTCGGGGACTGATCATCCCACTCGTTTTCCTGGTCAGGTTCGGCACATCCTCGATCAACATTTTGAACTGCCAACCCCATGCTTGCACTGCATGGTTTTCAATTGTACTGGGGCTTTCACTGCCCATTTTCACACTAAAGTTTGTATAGAAATATCTGTTGAATACATAATCTGTTATCTCACTAAGCATTAGCTTACTGTTGACTCTCAATATTTTCAGGCAAAGGCAAAGGTGTAGTTGGACCTTCTTCCTAGGCAATTCATTTCATATCTCGGTGTCCTTAGAAGCTACTTTGGTACATGGACGATATAGCTTTGGGGTTGGGATTTCATGACTTTAAAACAATTTATGATGTTGTAATAGTTATATTTTATCAATGTAGACAAATACATTTCTTGCTTTAGTGTGGAACTACTTAAATCTGAATTAAGCATCAATTCTTAACCATCTTGCTAATCATTGGGTTGTGTGTTGATCTTGGCGATATATATTATACCATCAATTCATGAGGACATTTCAGACAAGTGCAATATGTTCCACGAGAGTTTATCAAAGATATTGTGTGGTGAGTGTTAATGTATGGGAGTTATTTATAGATTGAAAATAAAATGAAAATAAATTTGTGAAAGTGAGTAAAACATAAAGTTGGGAGATGTATAGATTGAAAGATGCGAGAGTGTTAATATATGGAAGGAAAAAAAATAAAAAAAAAAAAGAGAAAACAAATGAGCTGTAGGAAGGGTGGCAAGTCAAGTAGGGGGGAGAAAACGGGCAGGGTCAAGGTGGGGGGATGAGGCGGCCTCCCCTGTTGTGGCCAGGCCGATGAGGCTTTGGCCTTTGAAAGATGTGAGCCATTGAAAGATGTGAGCCATTGAAAGATGCATGAGTTAGTGGCTAACTGACTAGTTAAATTGGATATTTTCAAACCTTGCTTCTTTAGTTTCACTTTCATCCATGGGGTGTTTGTTTCAAACCATATATCCAAATTTCAGATATTGGATTTTCACTTTCTAAATTTGCATATGAAAGTTTGAAAATCAAAAATTCAAATACAAAATAACCTGGATATAGAACGAATTACATAGGGTTTTTTTATAAATGGTTATTAAAACCATTATTTATTGAAAATAAATTCATATATCCAAGAAATCAACAAACAATGTATATTAGTAATGACAAAATAAAGTTTGAAATACATTTTGTTGGGTTTGTCACGGTTGCAGTGAAAATTTAGAGATCAACAAACTATTATAGGATCTCGCCAAGAAACACATAAGATAAGAAAAATATAAATGCATGAATAGAATTGTAGCTCATTGAATGGTAACAAAAATTTTCAAATAGAATGCTCAAGTAAGTCTACCAATGATGATATGATCGAGTTATCGCCAAACGAGCAATAAAATGAACAATAATCGAAATATTTTTCAGGTGTGTGAGAAGCCGAGAGAAGGGGTTTCGACTCAAGGGTGACTGGGTTTTGGTTGTGGTTGTGATAGGTTTCTAAAACTCTAATTCCCTATATATACGTTTGATTATCATCCATTTTGATTATCTAATTATTAAAGAGATATTTTTGTCATCTTAAAAAGATGGATATTTTCATGATCGTTATCTAAAAATAATTGTAAAATATATAAATAATTAATAATTATCATCTAATGATAATTAACCCCTTGTAATATCAAATATCCTATTCAGGTCCCTTGCATTTTGATTTTTAATAAACTAATCATCAAATGATCATTTTAATCCTAATAATGATATCCAATATCATTTGGTTTTCAATAATAAAATCTGATATTATTATTTTTATGTTCAGTTGCATTTGCTTTGTTATAATCATTGGTGTGACCCTTAAATATATTATGACGTCAGCCATAGATGCATTATTAATGTTATCTTGACATACATATATTTTAACACATTTAAATGAATGAATACTTACAAAATTAAATCAACCTAAACATCCAAAAACTACTCTTAAAGACATACATATCGTAGTTAATATTAAAAAAAAATTGTAAATGCAAAAATAATAATATATATTAAAACATTTTTTTGGTTTTCAAATATCTAATCGTTATGAAATTTGATATCCACTAGGTTGCTTAACCCTTTCGTTGCAGCAGGATCATAAACTATATTTTTATAAATATATTACTTTAAAATAATAAAATAACATTAGTTACCAATTGTGTTTTTCACCTTAGTAACAATCATTGCTTTAAATCTAAATTTATAAAATGAAAGGATGTGATTGATCGACTAACTAAATAAAAAATAAATGTCATTTTAAAAATAGTTGAGACGACAAACAATTTTATGTTGGAATGTAGAAAAAAAAGAATGCGATCATAATGATATATTCGTCCTTTTGTATAATATAGTATATCAAACGTTATGACCATAAACAAAACAATTATATATTATATATGAAATAAAATAATTAGTTAGGCACATACCTACCTGCCTAATAAAGATAGTTCCGATGATAACAAATTTTATATCAGAATGTAGATTAAAATAATACAATCATAATAATATATTTAAATTTTAATAAAATATAATATAACAAATGTTATCACAGAAAACACAAAGTTGTTATATATTATATATAAAGTAATAAAAAAGTCAGTCGCTTACCTGTCTACCAACTAGCTTTATTTTTCGGTGAACGGTGAAAGAGTGCGATCGACCAATCAATTAAATAAATTGTTTTTGTCATTTAAAATAGCTGACACGAAAATAGAATTTTATGTTAAAATGTAGATAAAAGAAAAGCGATCATGATGATGTATTTGAATTTTTATAAAATATAATACATCAAACGTTATAATAATAAAAAACAATTATATATTATATATAAAATAAAATATTTAGGCAGCTGCATACCTGCCTGCTTAATGAATATGATTCCAATGACGATAAATAATATATCAGAGTGTAAGAAAAAATAACGCGATCGTAATGATATATTAAAATTTTAATAATATACAATACATCAAAAGTTATCACAGGAAAACAGAAATGTTATACAATATACATAAAGTAATAAAATAAGTGAGCTGCTTACCTACCTGCTTCAGCTGCCTGGCAGCTTGCTTTACTGTTCGATGAACAATGACCACAAGTTTGTAAATAGTACTATCGTTAATGTTAATGTTAATCTCTGAAAAAATTTTAATATTCAAAATTCAGGTATCCAAATTTACAAATAATTATGGATAATGTATATTTACAAATTTTATAACACCTTTTTGAATTTGGACATTTTAAACACCCTTAATTAAGAGGGTGTTTGATTTTGCATTATAAACGAAATTATTAGCTTATTACGTTACAATAACGCAAATAATTGGTTTAAAGTGTTTGGATTGCATACATTAATAAGTGATTATTTGAGTTTAGAGTTAATACTACCACACTTTTTTATAAGTTAAAAAATGTAGCTTATTTGCTTAATAAGTGATTATTTGGTCATTTTACAAGATAAAACGCAATTCCAAATACTTTAAAACTGATTATTTGATAATTATAATAGCAAGCAGCACAAGCTAAACCAAACACTACATTTCCCGGCAGCACTTTTGATACAACTATTATCTGATTATTAGTTTCCAAAACGCTACAGCACTTTTTCAAACGCAAATCCAAACACCCTGTTAGTTTCACCTAAACCGCATCCACTAACCCAAATCAGATGTGCGTTTATGTTTTTCCAACTTTCTAATTGGTAAGTGGTTTTGGTCAATAAATGTATTCTTTTCTAGTAGGTGATAAGTGGAAAAATTAATTGATTATACACTTATTCGGTAGCCTTACAAACCATGCTTATTTATACACTTACTTAACCCTGGTCCAAAAGAGAAAAAAAAAAAAGAAGTGCTCATCTCTCTCTTTCATGTCTTCACACAGCACGTTCCTCTATTCCTCATTCATGACGGTGACCACCCATACCTTCCCCCGACAGCGACCGCCCCTCCCCTTCACCGAGGGCGACCACTTCCATCCCCTCCCCTGACAGCAACCACCCCTAGACAGCGACCATCCCCTCCCCACCCTCAACGGCGACCTCCATTCCCAACCAATACGATAGATACGAACGGAGATATAGTGTATAAATGGAATCAAACTTGTCCATGATTGGTGTAGAAGATATGATGGAGAGGAACGACTTTGAGGGATGGAGAATAAATGTTGAATTCTTGAGAGTCTTTAAAGATTTGAAATCGGTTCGTTCATGCTAGAAATCGACCAATTCTTGAGTGCGAGATGGTTGGGAATTCAATTTATATATAGTGGGAGATCGTCGAAAATCGATCGTCCATGGTTGTTTTATATTTTCGAGATGGCAGGGAATCAGTTCGTTAGGGTTATTTTTGCTTCATTGTTTTTGTTTCAAGAACATAGGAAGTCGATCATCCATGGTTGTTTGTTTCATGAACATAAGTACATAACAAATGAAGGTCCCTTCTGGATATATCTTTGCTTGGCTTGCTTGGGTTTAATTTTTGTTTCAAGTCTTTCATGATTTATGGTTTCAAGAAAGGGATAATTGCGCAAAAAACCCTCAACTTGTCAGTTTTTGTGATTAAAACCCCAAATCATTTTCGTTGCATAGAAAACCCTGAACTAACTAAGAATCGGTAAATCAAGGTTTTATCAATGGGTAACCGGTTGAAAACGGTTATTAATCCTACATGGACAGGTAAATAACCTACATGGAATAAATTTTAATTGTTGAAACCGGTTGCCAAGTATTATACATCATTTAAATACCCCGTTGAAAATTTTTAATTGTAATTTAAAAAAGGAATTAAATCATCAACAGAGGTTTAAATGACGTGTAATACTTGGCAACCGGTTTCAACCGGTTACCCACCAATAAAACCTTGATTTACTGATTTTTAGTTAGTTTGGGGTTTTCTATGCAACGAAAAATAGTTTGGGGTTATAATCACAAAAAGCTGACGAATTGGGAGTTTTTTTGCGCAATCATCCCTTCAAGAAACTGGACACAAATTTTTGTTCCAATGAATTTCTATCCAAATTCTGTTTCAAGCTTCTATCCAAATTATCAGGACTTGATTTGGCAGAATGTATATCCACTCGTGGAAAAAATATGGAACGAAAATTTGGACCAAACTGTTGGGGTATTCGAGTTTGGTAAGAAAAAATAAGAATAGAATCGCTGGCCTTGGATATCTTATGATCGTGAAAGTTCACTTTCCGACAACAATAATTTGCCCTTAGCCGGGTATCCAAATTTTGTTGTGGGATAATACACAAGAAGATTTGTATACATTAGACTTGTTATTGAACAAAGTTTGTATATATAGGCATGTTGGCAAGTAACCCCCAAAAACCAAGGGTTGTAACCACCAAAATGCCAAAGGTTGTAACCACCATAAGGCCAAAGGTTGTAACCACCAAAATGCCAAAGGTTGTAACCGTTTGTTTTTATGTGTAGACAATAAGAAGCGTGTGTCTTGATTCAGGCCAACCTTGTACAAGTGTGTACTCCACACTCCCAAACTTGTTATAGGTCCAACCTGAATCAACTACCGGTTACACATTATGCTAAAATAATAACATTTCTCCCCCATTTTAGCATAACAAAAAGAAACCATATATACAAACAAAACAAACTTATGCATAAATGAAAATGTCTTGAAGATTGAATTTTTCATCTTAGCGAATTATACAAATCAAACATTCGAGAATCAGGGTGTTCTAAGAATTGAACCCTTCAACCCATTTGAATACATGACGATAATCCACACAAAAGTTTAAAGAATTCCAAAGTCTAAACCACCTGACACCATTCTAGCCTTGTGTCTCATCCATTTGTGAATAAATACAAAGTTAAGTCCAAAACTTTGCTGAAGCGGCTCAACTTCTCATTCATATAGGTGACTCTAATCCATCATGCACCTGCACATGCATTTTATCAAAGAATCAATCCCTTTAACATGCAGTACCGAGCACATCCATTGGGATGACCATAATATACATGTGTTCCAATCTTATAATGTAAGCTTTCCATATTGAATTCAACTTTTAGCGTTATACTAAAAGGGAATTGGGTATCTTACCACAAAGATTAAAAAGACTTCAATCTCATCCCGATAGCAGACTTGTGCACTAAGTCTCTTGTTAGTCCTTTCGTCAAGTGATCAACTAGATTTTGTTGAGATCTCACAAAATCAACCAAAATTACTCCATTCATAATAAGCTCACGAACCATGTTGTGTCTAACACCCAAATGCCTCGACTTGCCATTATACACTTGGCTATATTTTTTTGAACGGCTGGTGTGGTGGTTATCGTCTAGGCCCAAGTGCCGACAGATCCTGGTTCGATCCCCACCACAATCTCCTAGTTAGATTAAAATTTCCATAGTTAGATTAGTTCACCTGAAGGGAAAAACCCAAAAATTCGCCTCTAATGAGGATCGAACCCGGGTAACAACCCTCCCCAAGCCTCTTATGGAAACTTGGTGGCCACCAGGGCAAGCCCTGATGGTTATACACTTGGCTATATGCCTTAGCCAAAGTGGCATCACTATCACAATGAATAGAAATAGGCGAAATTGTTTTAGACCACAATGGAATATCATAAATTAAGTTTCCTTAGCCATTCAGCTTCTTTACCCGCAACGGCTAATGCTATAAATTCAGATTCCATTTTCGAGTTTGTAATACAAGTTTGCTTCTTAGAAGCCCACGAGTTGGCGCCTCCCGCAAGTAAAAATACCCAACCACTTGTAGAAGAATGATCTTCTACATTGGTTATCCAACTCGCATCCGAATATCCTTCTATTACCGAAGGAAATCCGATGTAAGACAAAGTATAATTCATAGTTCCCTTTAAATACTTAAGTACGCGCCTAATTGCTTGCCAATGATGAGTACTAGGATTACTAGTATACTGATATCGTCCAATTTGTACATGTTTTATCGGACGATATCTCGTGTTTTACATAGCTTTTTGGTTGATTTTCGTCCCAAACTCGATCTTATAGCTTTATGTTGTCATTTCAGGTGTTGATTGAATAAATTGGAGTGAAAGGAGCTGAAACAGCCAGAACTCGGCGAGTTCTCACACATACTCGGCGAGTTCACACAAGAACAGAAAGTCTGATCTGCTTAGAACTCGGCGAGTTCCCCTGCTATACTCGGCGAGTTCGCCCAATTCCATAACCGAATTCCCATCTTGAACTCGGCGAGTTCATGAAGATACTCGGCGAGTACACCTGAAACCTGATAATTTCTGAATATTCCTGATAATTGCCAGATCAAAATGGAGTCGACAACGCATGAACTCGGCGAGTTCCCCTACAAAACTCGGCGACTTCCCTATCCTTGAGATCAAATCAGAAGCTGACAGCACACATACTCGGAGAGTTCTCCTCAACCTATAAAAGGAAGATTCTGCTCATTTATGGAGGTGACGAATTTTTATCAAAAATTTCCACATACATTCTCTGATTTCTTGAGGAAGAAGGAAGCCAAAGGAAGCTATCTAACTTGGAGTTTTGGTTTAAAGGATTGCATCTTCATCAACATACGTTATTAGGGGAGTTTTTCGTATACTTAAGTTTATCTTAATGTTTGAAATGCTTGCTTATTGTATGATGGTGTTTTACTCCATTAGCATGGAGTAGTTTTGCTATGTAATCATTTGGGTAGCAAACCCTAGACATTGGATGATTTATATTTGTATGTAATCGGATAATATATCGAAGTTTGCATATTTTGAATGAAAATCTTGTTGCTATGGTTATACTTGTTAAACTTGCTATGAATGCTTTGTTATTTCCATAACGAGAGTTCGAAATAGTTGGTATTTATTTTTGATAAACCAAACACTTGGTGAAGTTGAATCTTTCTACTAGAGATGGTGAAAGAGTAGGTTTAATCGGTGTTTTCATAATAATAAGAGGGGATTTATGTTTTTATGAGAATATAGCATGAATTTTATGTATTTGGTATTAACCGAATAATCTTTCAAAAGATGTAAACTTGTTGTGAACATTCGGATTTGCATAACTCAAGTTTTGAACATTTAAAAGAGGTTTTCGTGTTCACGTCGTGAGTTATGGGATTATTGTGCTATAGTGACAAATCTATACAGCTGGATGATCATTGTTCACATGTTAATTAATCGATATTGTATTCATGTATAAGAGATTTGAGTGGATATGATATTGGTTGTTATGATAAATTAGTATCAAACACAACTTAGAGATTTGCGTGTTTGTTGCTTTGGAATCATAACTAGTATATTATCTGATTTGCGCATTAAATTGTTCATCCGATGTTTAGGGGGAGTGATCCCATTTGATTACATGTTTCCTTTTATCAAAAATCTTAGTAATTAATTCCTTAGGATTGTGTGTGTAGTTTTGATAAATCTTTGGTCATTAATTTAGTTTATTCATAGTTTAAACCAATTTAAATACATAGCTAATTATAAACCGACAACTTATTATCATCATTCCACCAGATTGTCTCTGAGTTCGATACCCGGACTTACGTAAGCTATACTAGTATACGATAGGTGATACTTGCCTATTTGTCCGCTAGTTTTAGTTTATTTATCTCCATTTCTTAATTAAAATTAAGGTGTGCTAGCGACACATCAAGTTTTTGGCGCCGTTGCCGGGGACAATAGCGGTGATTTTGAAAACGGTTGAACGTTTCTATATTAGCGATCCTTTCGGGGATTTATCCCCGAAAGTTAATTTCATTGTCTTTATTTTATTGCATTATCAATTCTTGTTCTAGATTACCCGTTTGGTTTCCCTTTCTCTTGTAGAAGTGTATGAACCGAAATCTCCACTCGGATCTAACCGAACCATTGACAGATCCGGAGAGATTAATTCGAAGGAAGAATAAGCAAAAGGAAGGAGAACCTTCGGTTGAGCAAGAAGCACCATCAACACCACCATCCGCATCTCCAATTATAGTTGAGAATCTTGAGGCTTCGGGACAAAGAACCGAACCCAAAGTCGAAGCCAAGATGGCGGAGGAAGATAATCGAACCATGAGGGAACGTTCCAAGACGACCAACATCGGGTCGGGGTCGGCAATCATACGTCGTCCCGTTCAAGCGGCACATTACGAGATTAAAACAAATTATCTCCAATACTTGAATCAAATGTGCCCTTTCGATGGACTTGACTCCGATGATCCTAACGCGCATCTAACACGGTTCTTGGACGTTTGCGATATGATTAAGATTCGGGAGATGCCCGAAGAATCCTTGTATCTTCGTTTGTTCCCATATACGTTGAGGGGAGCCGCACAAACGTGGTTTGAGTCACTTGCGCCACAATCGATTACAACTTGGGAGGAACTTGTTGACCGGTTCCTAATGCGGTATTTCCCTCCCTCCAAAACTGCTCGTTTAAAAAATGATATTAGTAATTTTTTGCAGGAAAGCGAGGAGTCGTTGTATGAAGCGTGGGAACGATACAAGGGGCTTTTGAGAAAGTGTCCACATCACGGGTTGGACACGTACAACCAAGTTTACACATTCTACACCGGGCTTTTGATTTCAACAAGGCAAATTTTAGATTTGAATGCCGGTGGATGTGTAATGGACAAGAGGCCAACCGATGCTTACAAAGCAATAGAAACCGCGGCCACTAACACTCATGAATGGCATTCTTTGAGGCATAGAGTTGTACGCGGTGCTATGAAGCAAGGAGATGATATGAGCTCGCTTAAAGAGGAGGTTGCTAAGATGGGTAAACAAATAGCCCAACTTCAAAACCCAAGATTAGCAAGTAATGTGTGTCAATTGTGTGACGGTCCTCATACCGCAAATGAGTGCACCAAGAGGTTGACACTTCTTAGTAGACAATCCACCATCAAGTCTATTCAAGAAGTGTGTCAACTTTGTGGAGGACCTCACACGGCGAGAGATTGTGGGAATGACGACGCGGAGGAAACCTTGGAAGAAGATGTGTTGTATTCTTACGGGGATAGATTTGATAACCAAAGAGGGAAGCTAGCTTTTCAACCACCACCTCAACAATACTATAATCCCAATGTTGACAATCGGAATCATCCAAATTTCCGATGGCGTCAACCCAATGACCAAGCTCCGGCGGTACCACCGGGATTTGAGGGTGCTAGTTCTTCCAACCCCAACCAAAGAAACACTTCATACCAACCTCGTCATTCAAACACCGCCCAATACCAATCCCGCCAACCAAATCAACCAACCAATACATCGCAACAACCATACCAAGCTACAAATATTACCGCTCCATCAACCGAAACCAAGCCCACCCTTGAAGATATAGTGAGGGGACAACAAGCTTCCATCCAAAACCTCGAAAAACAAATGGGGCAACTCACTCAACTACTTCTTGACAAAGAAAGGGAAAATGGTACATTGCCTTCCAACACGGAAGTCAATCCGAAAGAGCACGTCAAAGCAATCAGTTTGAGGATTGGTAAAATTCTTGAACCTAATTCTAATTCGGTTTCAAATGATCTTGTTGTTGATGATGTGCAGGTTGAACCGGAAGAGGAGGCAACAAAGGACGAGGCACAAAATTCAAGCCCACCAAGTACCGTGCAAGTCCAACCTCCTATCGCAAAAGAAATCCCGATTACCAAGCCGAAGGCACCTTTTCCTAGTCGGTTAAAAAGGGAAAAGGATGAGGCCCAATTTCACAAATTCCTTGAGCTATTTAAACAATTGCATATTAATTTACCTTTTATTGATGTTATCTCACAAATGCCTACTTATGCTAGGTTTCTCAAGGATATCATCACCAACAAGAGGAAGCTCGAAGGAATCTCGGCTGTGGTAACGAACGAGGAGTGCTCGGCGGTGCTTCAAAACAAACTACCTCAAAAGCTAACGGACCCAGGGAGTTTTATTATTCCTTGCCACATTGGTAGTTTAGTTATCACGAATGCACTTGCGAATCTCGGGGCAAGCATAAATTTGATGCCCACTTCTTTATATGAAAAATTGCATTTAGGAGATCCGCAACCGACTAAAATGAGCATTCAATTGGCCGATCGGTCAATAAAGTATCCAAGGGGAGTAGTTGAAAATGTGCTTGTAAAAGTTGATAAATTTGTGTTCCCCGCGGATTTTGTGATCCTAGATATGGAAGAAGATAGCCGTGTACCCCTTATCTTAGGGAGGCCATTTTTGGCCACTTCACGAGCTATAATTGATGTGTTTGATAAAAAGCTTACGTTGAAAGTCGGTAATGAGTCGGTCACGTTTTCAATTGATAAGGCCATGCAACATGCATCATTTACGGATGACACTTGTTACCACGTGCACGCATTTGAAGAAGCTTTTGATTTTGATTTTTCATCTCTTTTGTCATACAACTCCAAGGACATCTACTCAATAGATGAAGGGAAAAAGATTGTTGATTTTGAAAATTTTTTGGAAGAGTCGACACCATTGTCGACCGTTGATCCACCCCTGTTTCCCTTGGATGTTGATTCCGTCTCTCATGATCATAATTCTTGTCGGGTTAAGTCATCTCTTGAAGACCCACCAATTCTTGAGCTCAAAGAGCTCCCAAGCCATCTCGAGTATGCATTCCTACTTGAGGAGTCTAAGTTGCCGGTTATAATTTCATCAAGTCTTTCGGGCGACCAAAAAATTAGACTCCTCGACATTCTTCGAGCCCACAAAGGGGCGATTGCATGGAAAATTACCGACATCAAGGGTATTAGTCCTTCGTTTTGCACTCATAAAATTTTGATGGAGGAGGACTACAAACCCGTTGTCCAAAGACAACGTCGTTTGAACCCAAACATGATGGAGGTGGTTAAGAAAGAGGTAATTAAGCTTCTTGATTCCGGGTTGATATATCCGATCTCGGATAGCCCGTGGGTGAGTCCGGTACAAGTTGTGCCCAAAAAAGGTGGCATGACTATCGTTCATAATGAAAACAATGAGATCATACCAACGAGAACGGTTACGGGATGGCGAGTATGCATCGATTATCGCAAACTCAACGACGCCACACGTAAGGATCACTTTCCTTTGCCGTTCATGGATCAAATGTTAGAACGATTGGCCGGAAATAAATTCTATTGTTTTCTCGATGGGTTTTCGGGATATTTTCAAATTCCTATCAACCCCGATGACCAAGAGAAAACAACTTTCACTTGCCCATATGGAACGTATGCTTATCGCCTGATGCCTTTCGGGTTGTGCAATGCACCCGCCACTTTCCAAAGGTGTATGATGGCAATTTTTCATGATATGATTGAGAGCTTTATGGAGGTTTTCATGGACGATTTTTCGGTCTATGGAGACTCATTCGATTCATGCCTAGCAAATCTTGATCGCATGCTTGTTCGTTGTGAGGAAACAAACCTCGTTTTGAATTGGGAGAAGTGTCATTTCATGGTACAAGAGGGTATTGTCTTGGGACACAAAATTTCAAGTGTGGGAATTGAGGTAGATAGAGCCAAAATTGACACTATCTCGAAGCTCCCTCCCCCCACAAATGTGAAAGGCATTAGAAGTTTTCTCGGTCATGCGGGCTTTTATCGTCGGTTTATTAAGGATTTTTCAAAGATTACACGCCCGATGACCCAACTTCTCGAAAAGGACACCCCGTTTGTCTTTTCCAAAGAATGCCAAGAATCTTTCGAACTCCTCAAGGATAAGCTCACACACGCTCTTATCATGATAGCTCCCGATTGGTCCCAACCTTTCGAGCTTATGTGTGATGCTAGTGATTTCGCCGTAGGGGCCGTTTTGGGCCAACGAGTCAATAATCACTTCTAATCGATTTATTACGCAAGTAAGACGTTAACGGATGCCCAAGAGAATTATACTACTACCGAGAAGGAACTTCTCGCCGTTGTCTTTGCGTTTGATAAATTTCGGTCCTATCTCGTTTTGTCCAAAACTGTGGTGTACACTGATCATTCGGCTCTTCGGTTCTTGTTTTCTAAACAAGATGCCAAACCCCGTCTTATCCGTTGGATTCTTCTTCTACAAGAATTCGACATCGAAATTAAGGATAAGAAAGGAGCCGAGAATCTCGCGGCCGATCACCTCTCCCGTCTTGAAAATCCAAATCTTGAAGGGCTTCATGATTCATCCATCAATGACAAATTTCCGGATGAATCCCTGATGAAGCTAGTTGTTGATTCCGAGGCTCCTTGGTTTGCCGACATTGCCAATTATCTAGCTTGCGGTATATTGGTTAAAGGCATGTCGTTCCAACAAAAGGGAAAGCTTCTCTCCGATTGCAAGTATTATTTTTGGGAGGATCCTTTCCTTTTTCGAGTTGGCGCGGATCAAGTGATTCGCCGTTGTGTGTTTGGCAAAGAGTGCCAAGAAATTCTACACCATTGTCACATCGGACCGACCGGTGGTCATTTGGGACCAAGTAACACCGCCAAAAAGGTGTTCGATTCGGGTTTCTATTGGCCGACCATTTACAAAGATTCATACTCCATGGTCCAAACTTGTGACCAATGTCAAAGATCCGGAAACATCTCCAAACGAGATGAAATGCCCCAAAATCCGATTCAAATTTGTGAGGTCTTCGATGTTTGGGGGATCGATTTCATGGGGCCGTTCCCCCCTTCTCGTGGAAATAAGTACATTCTCGTGGCCGTTGACTATGTCTCCAAATGGGCCGAGGCTCAAGCTTTGCCCTCAAATGATGCCTGAGTTGTACTAAAATTCTTGAAAAAGCTCTTCTCCCGGTTTGGTGCTCCTAAGGCCTTAATTAGTGATCGTGGAACACACTTTTGTAACTCATAAATGGAAAGGGCCTTAGCTCGATATGGTGTGAAACATCGCACCGGCACTTCATATCACCCACAATCAAGTGGGCAAGTCGAGGTCAGGAACCGTGGATTGAAAAGAATATTGGAGAAGACGGTTGGAAACAACCGTCAGGAGTGGTCCGATAAGTTGGATGACGCACTTTGGGCGTTTAGAACGGCTTTTAAAACTCCAATCGGCACCACTCCATTTAGTTTGGTATATGGGAAATCTTGTCATCTTCCCGTCGAGATTGAGCATAAGGCGTTTTGGGCCTTAAAAGAATGCAATCTTGATCTTTCCTTATCCGGTGAGCTACGAAAGGCTCAGTTTCTTGAATTGGATGAATTACGACTCCAAGCTTACGAGAATTCAAGCATTTATAAGGAAAAGACCAAGAATTTTCACGATGCTCATCTAAAAAATCGTTCCGACATCCGTGAGGGGGACCGGGTTTTGCTCTTTATTTCTAGATTGAAACTTTTTCTCGGAAAGTTAAGATCTCGGTGGTCCGGCCCTTACACCGTCCACAAGGTATTTCCGTATGGCACTTTCGAATTGCTTGATCCTAACGGCAATGAAACTTTTAAAGTGAATGGCCAACGGTTAAAAAAATATTTTGAAAACTTGGAAGTCATTGGTGAGGATGTCGAAGCCCTCACATTGTTGCGTATCGGAAATTAAAGCGGAGGCCGAGTCAAGCTTAAGACTCGAAGTTAAATAAGCATGTCATTTGGTTATCGTCATTGTTGTTCGTTTCTGCTTTTTCGTGTTTTCGTTGTCGTTTTTTTGTTTGGTTCAATTTTGTTTTAATTTTTATGGGTTAAAGGGTGCAGACCTACAAGAACTCGCCGAGTTCATACCCACACTCGCCGAGTTCCAGCACTGATTTGCATTCTGGAATTTGTTGAACTCGCCGAGTTCTTGTCACATACTCCCCGAGTTCTTTGCAAAAAGAACATTCTGGAATCCAAGCAAACTCGCAAAGTTCACGCCATACTCGCCGAGTATGTGTGTATCTGCAGACTTTGTTCGATGCTCATTTATATATATATATATATATATATATATATATATATATATATATATATATATATATATATATATATATATATATATATATATATATAAATTTTTGAATTTCCAGTCAAAAGAGCATTTCGAGGTCTGACACCCGCAGAGGAACTCGCCGAGTTCCCTGCTGTACTCGCCGAGTTCTCGGCCGCACTTAACCCTAAATTCAGTCTTTATTTTTATCATTTTTTTGAAAACCCTCTCATCTCTCTTCTCTCTCTGCGCCGACAGCCACCACACCACCACCACACTTCTCCGTTTTTGGCTAGTTTCTCCCCAAATCTTCGTAGTTTTGTTTCCCTTTTGTCAAATACAAGTGTGGAATCATTTTCGGGTGTTTTTGGGTCATCTCCACCATAATCCGCCGCCGTCTGCCGCCACCGCCTCGCCGGAATTTCGCCGGATTTCTGCAATTTCTACTCCTCCATCTCATATCTATTTCTTGATTTTGTCCAAGTTGGTGTTTAGGTTCATCACTTCTCGAGTTCTCCCTTCTTGCATTTCAGGGAGATTTCTCGACCCACTTGCTTTTATCCTTGCTTTACTTGCTCTTTTACTTGTTTATTACATTGAGGGCAATGTATTCTTGTCAAGTGTGGGAATATACGAACCATTGATGGTTCTCGAGTAATTTTTATATCAAGCATATTTATAGTTTATCACACATCGCATCTTTTGTTAGAATATAAATCTTGTGGCATTTCTTACTTATTTGTTCATATTTTTAGGCAAAAAAATTTTTTTGAGTTCCATTTAAGCATGTTTAGGGATAAAAGAACTTCATTGATAAAAGGTTTGTTTTCAAAATTAGCATGGCTTGCACATTTTAACCCAACTCATAACTTTCATTCGTGAGCGTTTGTGCCTTATTGAGCTTTAAGCATATATTATTTAGGCGCTCACAATTCGTTTGGTTTTATGTGTGATATTGTCGGTTGTTGTATGCATGTTAGAACTTGCTTTTGCGATGCATCTCGGAAACACAATGATCAAGTTTTAGGCGGTTGTATGATAGAGGCATTTAGGAAGCCTTTCTTTTGGCTTCCATTTCCTTTTCCAATTCCATTTTCCGATCTTTTCATTCCTAGCCCAATTGCCGTTAATCCAAGAAAAGAGCGTATGCCTTTATTGTTGAGGTGGCCGTTGTTAGGTTACTGTGGACAAAGTCCACGTCTATAAAAAAAATCTAAAGAAAGTATAGCAAATAAGAAAGTCTCATAGAGGCATTTGCTAAATTATTGTCAAGATAAAAGTATCTAATCTTTTGTTCGACATTTATTGGAAAAGAAAAGTTTTCCAGTTCGAGCCGGTCCTCGTGTTATTAGCCGCTCTTTTTCTTTTTTTTCAGTCTTTTTCCCTCTTTTCTTTCCCCTTTTTAAGCCCTCTTGATTTTCGCTTAGTTCTTGATCGAGTGTTGTAGATTTGAGGTTCTAGCAAGCTTATGTTCATGCATATTTCAATGTGTTACAATTGAGAGACTTTGTCAACCTAAACACGAGGGTTGAGTGTTCATTTAGTGAGTTTCTGCCATGTTTATTTTGTTCTCAAAAAGTTTAGCATGTTTAGCTTCTATCCCTACTTTATGTTTTAATTGGTTCTTGAAGTTATTTTTGTTTTCCTAGCTATGTGCTCGGTTAAGCTGGAAATGCTTTAGGATTTTCTTTCTTTGTCAAAAGTTGTTTTGCTTGAGGACAAGCAAAGGTTAAGTGTGGGAATGTTTGATATCGTCCAATTTGTACATGTTTTATCGGACGATGTCTCGTGTTTTACATAGCTTTTTGGTTGATTTTCGTCCCAAACTCAATCTTATAGGTTTATGTTGTCATTTCAGGTGTTGGTTGAATAAATTGGAGTGAAAGGAGCTGAAACAGCCAGAACTCAGAGAGTTCTCACACATACTTGGCGAGTTCACACAAGAACCAAAAGTCTGATCTGCTTAGAACTCGGCGAGTTCCCCTGCTATACTCGGCGAGTTCGCCCAATTCCAGAACCGAATTCCCATCTTGAACTCGGCGAGTTCATGAAGATACTCGGCGAGTACACCTGAAACCTGATAAGTTCTGAATATTCCTGATAATTGCCAGATCAAATAGGGAGTCGACAACGCATGAACTCGGCGAGTTCCCCTACAAAACTCGGCGACTTCCCTATCCTTGAGATCAAATCAGAAGCTGACAGCACACATACTCGGCGAGTTCTCCCCAGCCTATAAAAGGAAGAATTCGCTCATTTATGGAGGTGACGAATTTTTATCAAAAATTTCCACATACATTCTCTGATTTCTTGAGGAAGAAGGAAGCCAAAGGAAGCTATCTAACTTGGAGTTTTGGTTCAAAGGATTGCATCTTCATCAACATACGTTATTAGGGGAGTTTTTCGTATACTTAAGTTTATCTTAATGTTTGAAATGCTTGCTTATTGTATGATGGTGTTTTACTCTATTAGCATGGAGTAGTTTTGCTATGTAATCATTTGGGTAGCAAACCCTAGACATTGGATGATTTATATTTGTATGTAATCGGATAATATATCGAAGTTTGCATATTTTGAATGAAAATCTTGTTGCTATGGTTATACTTGTTAAACTTGCTATGAATGCTTTATTATTTCCATAACGAGAGTTCGAAATAGTTGGTATTTATTTTTGATAAACCAAACACTTGGTGAAGTTGAATCTTTCTACTAGAGATGGTGAAAGAGTAGGTTTAATCGGTGTTTTCATAACAACAAGAGGGGATTTATGTTTTTATGAGAATATAGCATGAATTTTATGTATTTGGTATTAACCGAATAATCTTTCAAAAGATGTAAACTTGTTGTGAACATTCGGATTTGCATAACTCAAGTTTTGAACATTTAAAAGAGGTTTTCATGTTCACGTCGTGAGTTATGGGATTATTGTGCTATAGTGAGAAATCTATATAGCTAGATGATCATTGTTCACATGTTAATTAATCGATATTGTATTCATGTATAAGAGATTTGAGTGGATATGATATTGGTTGTTATGATAAATTAGTATCAAACATAACTTAGAGATTTGTGTGTTTGTTGCTTTGGAATCATAACTCGTATATTATCTGATTTGCGCGTTAAATTGTTCATCCGATGTTTAGGGGGAGTGATCCCATTTGATTACATGTTTCCTTTTATCAAAAATCTTAGTAATTAATTCCTTAGGATTGTGTGTGTAGTTTTGATAAATCTTTGGTCATTAATTTAGTTTATTCATAGTTTAAACCAATTTAAATACATAGCTAATTATTAACCGACAACTTATTATCATCATTCCACCAGATTGTCCCTGAGTTCGATACCCGGACTTACGTAAGCTATACTAGTATACGATAGGTGAGACTTGCCTATTTGTCTGCTAGTTTTAGTTTATTTATCTCCATTTCTTAATTAAAATTAAGGTGTGCTAGCGGCACATCATATACCTACTCAGTTTCACCACGGCAAAAGCAATATCCGGCCTTGTATTCGTCATGGCATACATCAAGCATCCAATTACCCTTGAATATTCAACTTATGAAATTGCTTTCCCCATATTTGGCATAAGCTTAAAACTTGGATCAATTGGAGTACTTACCGGAGAACAATTCATATAATTAAATTTCTTTAGTACTTTCTCAATGTAATGAGATTGTGACAAAAAAATTCCCTTGTTCTCTTTTTTAATCCTTATACCAAGAATTACATCTGCCTCCCCCATATATTTCATGGAGAATTTTGATCACAAAAATTCTTTTGTTATGTCAACTTGATTTTGGTCGGTACCAAAAATCAACATGTCATCAACATATAGACAAATTATAACTCCTTTACCAGAATTATCAAATTTGCTATATACACATTTGTCACATTGGTTTAAATTGAAACCACTTGACAAAATTACCTCATCAAAATTTTGATGACATTGTTTAGGTGCTTGTTTAAGTCCGTAAAGAGACTTAATCAACCTACAAACTTTATGCTCAATTCTGGGCATAACAAAACCTTCCGGTTGTTTCATGTACACTTCTTCATCCAAATCACCATTCAAGAATGCCGTTTTGACATCCATTTGGTGAATTACCAAATCGTGAATTGCCGCGAAAGTAATTAACAATCTAATGATAAATATTCGTGCAACCGAAGCATAAGTATCAAAGTAGTCAATCCCTTCCTTTTGTCGGAAACCTTGTATGACTAAACGAGCATTGAACTTATCAATTGACCCATCAACTTTCATCTTCTTTTTGAAGATCCATTTGCAACCCAAAGGTTTACAATTTGGTGGCAACTCAGAAATCTCCTAAGTGTTGTTACCCATTATGGAATCCATTTCATCGTTTATGGCTTCCTTCCAAAATGCAACATCTTGAGATTTCATAGCTTCTTCGTATGTCATAGGATCATCCTCTATATGAAAACAATAAGAGTATTGAGATTGAATATTATCCCGTGATCCTTCAACCAAATAAAGTTGAAAATCCGAGCCAAAAGACTTGGGTATTCGAACTCTATCACTTCTACAATGTTCCGGTGTTTCTTTAGTAGTTTCAACTAAAGATTCAACCTCATTGGTACCACTTATACTAGCATTTGCAATTGGCACCAAGTCCTTTGGTCTAACAATTGATGAGAATCTTGTTTCATCAAACATTGCATCCCTTGATTCTATAACCGTATGAATCGAAATGAAATCATTAGGTTCAATCACATAGAATCTATAGGCCTTGGAATGCTCCGCATATCCGATAAAAATTCAATCAAGACCCCTTTCAACGAAATTTTTCCTTTTGGGTTCTGAAAATTTTACAATTGCACGACATCCCCAAACTCGAATAAAATTCAAGTTTGGTTTCTTCTTGAACCAAAGTTCATAGAGAGTAATCTTGTTCCTTTTATTAGGAACCTTATTTAACAAATAGCAAGCTGTTAACATGGCTTCTCCCCAAAATCCCTCACTCAATCCCATGTAAGATAACATGGAATTTACCATCACTTTAAGGACCCGATTTTTCCTTTCCGAAATTCCATTTTGTTGAGGTGTATATGGAGTCGTAGTGTCATGAATAATTCCTACGGATTGAAGGTACATAGGATCCATATATTCACCAACTCTATCCGTATGGAACTTTTTGATTAAAATATTTTGTTGCAACTCAACTTCCGTTTTGTAACTTTTAAATTTATCCAATGCTTCATTTTTATAATGTAAAAGAAATACATAACAAAACCTTGAAGCATCGTCATTAAAAGTAACATACTTTTTATTTCCCAAAGACGGAGTTGCATGAAAATCACATAGATCCCTATGTGCAAGTTCCAATACGTTAGAAGTTCTTTCAACACCTTTGAATGGTTGCCTGGTGATTTTATTTAACATGCAAGTCTTACATTTTTCATCAATCTTGTCAAAAGTCGATATTAAATTATCTTTTGACATATCCATCATTCGTTTAAAATGAACATGACCAAGTCTAGCATGCCACAAAGAAGAATCACTAATTTTATTGTCAACATTGAAAACTGCCATGGAATTAGAAACATTCAAGTTCAACATAAACATGCCATTGTACAAATAACCAAATCCATAAAAAAACACCATACTTAGAAAGTATAAACTTGTCCGATTCAAACACTTGCTTGAATCCTAACTTATTCAAAACACCCCCAGAAACAAGATTCTTTCGAATCCCCGGTACAAACAAAACATTACACAAAACAATTGTTTTTCCGGAACTAAAACATAAACAAACTTCACCACGTCCCACAATAGAAGCTTTTGACTCGTTCCCCATGTGTAAAACCAAACCATCATTAACCGGCTCAAATTCCGGAATCATTTCCGATCTTTACATACATGAGTAGTAGCTCCCGAGTCAATCCACCAAGCAATATCATCATCCTGCACATAGAATGATTGATCAATCATAGATACATAATTATCACAATGATTAACGCTAGTATCAAAAACATCAATAGTATCACCTTGATTTGGTTTTGGGTCTTGGTTTCGAGAACCATTTCCCTTGCTCTTACTAGCACCTTGCTTGTTTTTTCTATTGTTCATACCAACACTACAATCACGCTTGAAATGTCCATCAAGACCACACTTCCAACACACCTTTTTAGGTTTCTTGTTTGAAGTGTCATTGGTATCCTTAAACTTTCGTTTAAAACTGGACTTGGCATCCTCTTTGTTTTCAACCATATTCACAGAAGATGGTTCAGCAATATTCTTGCCCTTATCCTTGTCACTTTCATGCGCTCGAAGAGATTCTTCTATGCGCAAATGACTACCAAGTTGAATCAACGTCAACTCTTCATTGTTATGTTTTAAAGCGTGTTTATAATCCTGAAAGACAGAATGACAAAAATGCCTCTGAGTTTAATGGCTCATGTTAACCGCCGTTAGTTTCAGAAACCAAATGTTACAGCTTTTTTTAGAGACTCATGACGTAAAAAATTCATTCATTGACTAAAACCATCATTTTATATAAGCCACATGGACCAACTGTGTAATTTATGCTTATTATTATAATTATTCCATTCGAAATTCATAAATAATTAATGGAACATCAGTTCCATTTACCTTTTCTTTATATAAAAAAAGTTAATTACAAAATTGTCTTGATTTGTATCAAATTTTGGTTTTGGTGCTTAAACTTTTAATTTTACATATTCGGTTATTATCATCAAGATTCATTTTCAAAATTAGTCACTTATCTAGTAACTTTAACTAAAATGTCCATTTTGTCATTGTTTATATTTATACTATTCACCATTTTAATTAAAAATTATTAACAACTCTTTTTAAATAAAACAAATAGATATAAAAATAATAATAAAATTATTAATATTAATTATCAATTAGAAACAAAAAAAACAAATACAATAAAATATATCTACACTTATATACATATATTAATAGATTTTTAAAGAATACATTTATTAAAGATTTAATTTTCGTTCCTTTTAATGTATTCTATTAGGTGAGTATTACAGAAGATAAAAACATCGTTTGTTGTACTTGTAAACTTTTTAAAAGAAGGGGATACCTATGCTTACATTGCTTATATATGCTTAGATTGAGTAATGTTAACTGCATTCTTTCTAAGTATATTTTAAGTAGATGGACTAAGGGTATATTAACATATTCAAATAGTTGCACTATCTAGTCGTGAAATCGTGGAGAAACTGTATGGATCAACAAAACTCAGTGAAGTAACTATTCATGTTTCACATGGTATTAGAAACAAAGGATGCAGATCTCGTAAATGTATGGTTGGTAAATCTGAGCAGACACAAATTAATGCTTCTAGACGTGAAAGATTGTGTAGATTTTGCAATCAATGTGCGCTTCACGATTTGAGAAATTGCCCGCTCAAGAAGAAAATAAATGACAGTCATAATCAACCTAATATATTTTTGAACTTTTTTGTTGTAAGTTTATTAAACAAACAATGTGAATAGTATTTTCTGATTTTAAACATAAGTACTTTGTTTGGATTTATAGCAGTGTCTATGGTTGCGCAAAATTGAACCAGGTTATGGATATTATCATTTTTATACATAAAATATGTTTGTAGTGCACTATTTTATTAATTATTGAATGCCTATTAACATACACACCAGTCTACATTTGTATTTTGGTTAATAATTTCTGTCCAACATTTCATTTAAACCCATTCCAGAATTTTATCACAGTTACATACACAAGAATCAAATTCATATCTAAAAACACTACTTCTCATTTCTAATATGATATAAGTTAACTAACTTGATGAGTATTAATATTACATGTAATTTACTATCCACATTATCATCTACAACTATCCTTTTGATTTCAGTTATCACACATTTCAGTCATTATAGTATTAACTCTTGGGAATGCAAAATATATCGTTTCGTTTATATTTAATGTTAGTTTATAAAGTTTTTTTATTTAGCCACAGTGATTAGTTGTTTTCCCAAGAAGTATACAATGAAAAATATGTTTCCACATTTCCAATTTTGGTACAAATCAATTCACTATCATCTCCTTTAATACCAAATCAACATCTTCTGCAACATGTTCTTCACAAAGCCCACTGATCATCGATTTATAGGACTTGAAAGTTGGATCCATTTTCAAGGATGACATAGTTTGGGTTATATTAATACACTTTATGTATTTCCTGTTATCAAGTAAATCATATAAAACCTTCTTATAGGTGATCGGAATGGGTTCACTGTAACATCCTTATTATTAAGGTAATAATTCAATTAATTAAATTTCCAAATGAAGTATAATTTAAGGTTTTAATTATGCTTATTATTGAATTATTAGTACAAGCTTCACTCACTTGCACTATGTGATTTAAACATTGTAAATTGGCAATATATACAAATATGTACAAGCCCTAAAGCTTTATGTACAAGTACCTTAAGCATGTATATAAATGTTAGTAGTTAAAATGTGAGGAATATGAAGTATGGTGGCTGAAAGTAAGAGGATAGAAACTTGGAGGGGGTGTTAATGAAAGAGTTGACCAATTAGGGGTTTAATAAACCCCCCCAATCGTGGCCTACCTTCATTCCTCTTTATTCCCTCAACTTCCTGCACATTTTATAAGAAAAGTCTAGGGCTGGAACATTACTATAAGCTTAGCCAAGGGGATTCAAGAAAAAGAGGTGTTCTAAACTTGAATTTGACAAGGTAAGCATCTCTTTGCTTTAGTGTGTGTGTCTATTAGTCCACCATCACCACAAATCCATCATCAAATATGAATTGTGATGGAGGGTGCAATCCAAACGAGTATTGGTAAGGAAGTTTAATAATAAGCAAATAAGTTATATGAATGAGTCCTGGACTTATAAACTCAATAAATAATGAAACACATGAAGTTGAATTAGTTTCAATTGAATGAACTCAAGGAGTGGAGTGATTAAATTGGTTAAATTCTCATGTTATATATGTTAAAGTAAGTTTATATATGTTTACACTAGTCCAATAGGGCATAAATTATGGGTATACTAGTGCTTAAAGAGGTTGGAATCGAGTTTGGAGAATTGGAATTTCGACCAGAGGCTTAAAACATAAACAGAATGTGCAGACCTGCACTTGACTCGGCAAGTCGCCCCCTCTGACTCTTCGAGTCAATGCTACTGGAATGGAAAAATTATTTTAGGTTTATTTGACTCGTCTAGTCGCATGATTGACTCGGCGAGTTGCACCCCTGTTCATTTGAAACTCATGTTTTAAGCCTTGTAATGATAGTACAACATTATGTATTCATAATATACTTATATAAAACATAAATTAACATCAAATACTACGTAAAAGGCTATAAGAGCTATAGGAATGTACAACGATATAGATAGAATTCAGAAACTTAAATAGTTAGCACTTAAACACTTCAAACGACTTCCAAACCTTATATTATGATACAATAAATTTTTAAACACTTTGAATATTAATTTTTGATATGTTTGGACCTAAAAGGAGTGTCAGGTTCCGGATTGAGAAGCTAGATGCAAAATTCGAGCTTTAAGGAGCTTTTGATGACTGTTGCTACATAAAGGCTATTAATAGCCTAATTGTTGTGAGTTATAGTATTGATATGTGTGGTGCATACATATTTACATGCTTATCATTATCATGATATTGGGCATATATCTTTGGCATCATGTGATGCATTACATCTCTTTGCATTTAGTTGCATAATCAAGGATATACGGTCATGGTGCCTTGATATTGATATCATTCATACATGTTGACCTTCTTGTTAGACCTGGATTACCCATTTGACATTATCAAGTTCTCGAGTCTCCCTCATTACCTACTGGAGTGGGTTCTATTCCCACAAAATTTTGGTTAAGATATTGCACATGTATTATTATACCCAGACTTGTTGGTTGTTGCATGTTTTATGTTATACACGCCATATCGATCTAGTAACTCAATTAGCAAATTTTATTTGCTAATCCCATATACTTCATGTATCTCAGGTGGTGTAGTGTTAAAGGCAAGGAGATTTCCGGTTTCGGTTCCAAAGCTTAGTTGGTCGGACTTGAAGTTGTGACTTTTGGTAAAGATTGAAGCTTGGGTGCGTTTAGTTCCCGAAAATTTTCAAAATTTCCATCTCACTTTTCAACAAAAATGAAAACTTGGTTACTTAACAACAATTTCATAAATTTTCATTTCACTTTTTAAAATACCACTTTTCATATTCTCTCTCTTACTTTTCTACTACCTACCCTATTTCATTATAATACTCTCTTTCTCTCTCTTACTTTTCCATCACCTATCCTATTTTTTTATTTTATAATCACTTATCTTATTTTGCTTAAAACTAAAACTTCATCATCTAAACAATTTTTCACTTTTCATAGAAACTCTTGTTTTTTTCTAAAAACTATAACTTGAAAACTGAAATTGAAAAATGTCTAGTTTTCGTTAACTAAACGCACTGTTTTGGGGAATTGGGTAGATCACCTTCATACTCAGCAGTTGTACTTGTATTTTAAACTTGAAGATAGTTGATGTATCTAGAATTCAGGTAGCTTGTAAATATACATAAAATGTTTAAGCTTTTATATATCCAAAATTGAATCAGGGATATGAACTCCGTGCGAACAGGTCATGCCTGATTTTATTTTGATTCATATTAGTTTATGATTTGGGCTTAATTTCCATGTTAATCTTGGTTAATCTAATCTAATGTAATTTAATTAAATATTATATTATATTATATTGAAATGAGTGCTTCATTCACACCCTGTCGGTCACATCCTATCGAAAAGATTAATGTTTTCTTTAACTTTACCATTCTTCCTTGAGTAAAGTACCTTGATGAGTATTATTATTAGAGGTATTTTTCTATCTACATTAAATGTTGTTATTTAAACTATAGTACTTTCCATTTTAATTCAGATATAAAGTAACCAGCGGTCCTTGTAATATATGAACACTTGTCACATCAAAATAACATATCAAATAATATTGATTATATTAACATTTATATATTGTAAACCTGTTTTATTAGGCATCCATAGAATATCTGATACTTACCAAAACATTGTTACTTTACCACATCATGTCTCCGTGACACCAAAAACATCACCTACTGAACCATACTTGTTCCTACCAACAAAGACTAGACAGTCGAACTGAAATAGATGTTGCTTACATATTCTATTTTTACGCATAACAAAAACCAACCAAACATCAAAACCTTACCAAAAGTCCCTGAGATGCATAGCCGAACTAAGCATTTATAAAATAAGGGAATAAAAGCATAGTTGTGTCGACTTGAGCAATCAGATCATGTTCTTCAGCATGAATCTTTGTTGTTAGTACATCGTCTTCTTCACAAGCCATTTTAAGAATTTCATTTAACTTCTGTAACAGTTTCCTATTTCAGTGCCTTTGAGTTCTTCCATATCCTCCAGACCATCAACTACCTATTTCTTCGTTTTGGTTACATTCATTAGAATCTAAATAAGGCGAGTATTCTGGTAACTTTCAGATCTTCTGCTGATTGCTCCTCCAAGAACTTCGGAAGCATATTTTTCTGTCGATGTTTATATTCGTTCATCTCTACAATCTTAGTAATGTAGTCCATATCTATTTTCTTTATCAGATTTACACCAATATGCAGAACTAATATATACAGATTGCACGACTAACTTAACTTTAGATGACACAATTCACCATTGAACCAGTGTTTATGCTAATAAATCCAGAGACTTTTGATATGCCTAATTAAATGTTGTTAGTTGGAGTTAATATACGACCATAATTAGTGTAAATTCACACTCACCAAAATTCTGATTTTATTGATTACTACATTAAATATAAGTTACATTGGGTTAACCGAATAATGTAAATAACATTAACTTCCCTCTATCCTCTTAAATTGCATGTAGTATCTTCATCATTATACCTACTTGTGTGCATTTTAAGACTTCATCTTTCAATACAATTATTTAATGTTTTCATTTGATTAAGAATACATAATTTCATTTTTGAATAATTTAATTTTATTCAACTACTAATTCACATATCAGGTAGTTTGATCATTATATGATACGACTTATTTTATAATTGTAGCTAAGTATTTGAGTAAATAAAATATGCGGCTTTCTATCTTATCATGTATGCTAACTAATATATTTGAGTGTACTTATCAATCAAAACGTCATTATTTAATTACTCACATAAATACACGATAAAATTTTTATTTAATTCATTGATTTCCCTGTAGTATTAAATTAATTTTCTCAATTATTTGTTCCACGTTTACTATTCTAACACGTTTACGAATTTTTATTAACCCAAATCTCGGATATCGGATTATCCGAAAATTCAATTTTGTAATTAAACGTCAAATTATAAGATGAATTCAAATATATAAAATACAAATCTATATATCTACAAACATATAGAAAAATAATTGTTTCACAACTGGAAATATATAATACTATTAAGCTTGAAACAACAAGACCGCTTCTCAAAAAAGACTAAAATGAACTTAAACAACTTACAGATATGTTAAAACAATCATTATACTCTTATAACTAAATAATATAACTACTGTTAATCGAATAATGTTTGCCAACAACCTTTACAAAACTAAAAAATTTTAACCGAAAATTGGATTCCAGCTTCTTGGATATTCTGTTAATCTGAAATCATGCACAAAATCAAATAATCATACTAGACTAAACTAAAAAAAAAAAACAATTTCGTTGCATTATAATTCCTTGTCATTCGCCCAGCATGACGTTCAACAACTACGAATTTTAGACGATCCTTTGTTTCAGCACTTAAACGCATATATGCCTTCGTCTCGGCCACCAGCTTTTTCTTCATTTCAATCCCTTCGCTCATTAAGATATTGTATACATACTTTCTTTTTAGGTCAACTATATGTTGTTTTTTCCTTTACTTTCTACTTTTAACCCAACATCCCAGTGTTGTACATTCTCAACTTTAAATGTTTCCATGTGCCTCATTGCAAACAGACCACTATCTAAAGTGTTGTACTCTGTCTTCTATTTCATTTGCAGTCTGATTGGGTCATTTCTCCTAATTTTTTCACTCATCGGATGATTCACCTCTTTCAAGTACTTTGAAAAGCTTTCAATCTGTATCCAATTTCAAAACATCATATACGTTATTACTACCAAGTACATGTCTTAGAATTGTTTATCATTTTCACTTACTGATAGGTTTGGTGGATTTCCATATATAAGTACATTACATATGGTTTCCATGCCCTCGTCTATAATGTACACATTACAACCTTTCAAATCAATTGCAATGATGTAATAGAATAACTCCATATGTATTGGGAAAAACACCTGAAAAGTCTATCTATTGCTTTATTACATATGCCATATAATTAATGTATAATTAAATTTGATTAATAGATTATTCTACGTAGCTATTAGGTAAATACTTTCTTACCAACGACTCACTACTTAATGTTGGTGATTTCTCATAAAATTCAAGATCCATCTCCAACCTATCTTTGAATTCATAATACATGCTTTCTGCGTTAACTGCCTGTAACACCCTACTTTTCCTACTAATACCACATAGGACTTATAGTCCACGTCACCCAATAATAGAATCATCATCAAGGGTATAACAGCTAACTCACTACCAAATATCCACAGTAAGCATAAAAGCCACGACTGAACGGGAACCAACCCCCGTTAATATAGCCTAGTCATCCACAATTTAGTTAAGGTTTACAGTCATCCAAAATACTAATTGGCCGATACACCAAACCACAAAGTACAGAAGACTAATTACTGAAGCAGTGGGTCTCGACTAGTGTCCACTGTAACTCTAACTTCGGGTCTCGCACCAGAGATGCACATTTAAACCAACTGTCAGCTAAAAAGCTGGTGAGTTACAACTAAACAACGTTAAAATAAGTTCTGCAAAATAGTTAGCACAATATAACAACAAGATAATTAGCTTTACGTGCGGCCATTAACAACAGCCCGATCGCGACCAACTCTCCATCGCCTCACCCTGATCACGATCGCGACTAGAAGAGCGCGGCCGCGATGCGGCGACAAATTGAGCAGCAAGCTCTCTGTTTAAAATTAAAATACGATATCGGGTTCAAATATTTGGGTATTGGGTTTCTATAAATAGAAAGTATATATATACTCCTTTTTGAATACTTGCTTCCTTTCCTTGCCAAAAATAGAAGCTGAAAGTGTGTGGGTGTGTGTTCAGGAGCAATCAGTAGCAAGAGAAGGGTGAAAAATGTGGTGGAATTCGTGGACTGGTTGGAGAGTTTAACTACTTTTTGTGTTCTTGAGCTACAAAAAGGTAAGAACCTTCACTTTGCTTAATTTGAATGTGTTAGATAATAAGGGATTATGAGGTCATGCCTATTGAGCCTGTAAGATGTAGTGATGTATTAATTTTATGAGTATATGGGATGGAAATTGGTTTTGAGAGGTGAAATTACCCCTGGATAGCCATGAACAGCGAACAGAGTAGAACCAATCGCCCAAGATCGCGGTTGCGATCCCACCAGCGCGAATGTGATGAGTCCTGTGACGGTGTGTGGTCAAGTGTAGTCAAGATCCTCGAGCGCGAACGAGATCATGAGCGTGACGATAATGGCATGAGCGCGACCGCAATGGGTTGAGTGCGGGCCGCGATCCTCCTATTTGGGCCAGATTTGGTTTTGTTATTTTAGACCCATTTGGGGTTACTTTTGGGGTCTGATTCGATTACGAGGTCAGTGTGTGAATTTTTTATGAGTATCAGTGGGGTTTGAATTAATGTTCTAGGATCTATTATGTATACAAGTTTGAGCTGGTGACAAGTTGAGCTGAGACAACGTTCAGAAGGGTTCAGTTGAGACAGATTGCCAGTGATCAAGTGTGTACACGAGTCTTTTCAACGAGCGCTCTATTTTTATGAGTCTTATTGCTTTAATTGTGTGTTTTGTGATGAGATAATTGAGACAGAGATGTGATGCCTCAGGTATGACTCTATTTACTTTCATTATATGTGATACGTGGGTATGAGCTAACATCATTTCCATCCGGATAGGTGATCACGCAAGTTGAGTGTCCTTAACCACTTAAAAAGTATGAGACTGTATATATACGACAGAGTTATTGCCAGGTCGCTCCTATGCTTATTGAGTAGCTAACACTGCTGTGTGCAATTTTTTAGCCGGGGAACGGCGTCCCCATTGAGTTAAATTATGTATTGAGCTCCGAGACTACATCAGAGATTATGAGGCGTACTAGAGTTATTTACATTGAGCTACTTGTTATTCTATGTGCTATGTGTTGTTCAATGAGTTTATTTCTGCAGAGTCTAACCCTTGCGTGCTCACGAGCTTTCCTGCTTACGTTTTCGAGTCTAACGTGTCTCAGGCAGTCAGAAGGTTGAGCCGCAGTCACATCAGCAGAAATAGGAGCTAGAGTACTTTGGGATCCAGTGTATTAGTTGTTGTTCGTCGATACTAGCTTTAGAGATTTGTTAATCAGTTCTTATTTATCTACTTAGTATGTATGTATACCCGTAGTCAGCAGTGATATGCTAGGTTTTGTAGGATTTGCTATCTATATTAAACGCCTGATCATACTGTCAAGATGTTGTATCAAAGTTTTTAATTATCAGTGATTTATGTAATCCTCTGACATGTGTATTATGAAATATATGTGATATTGTCATTTATGATATTATATTGACGTGACTTTTGTAGGAGAAGAGAGAGTGTTACACTATGTGTGCAAATTGATTCATATCGGTATTCATATATAACTACCTAATTCTTAACCATTTTTATCAAATGTTCCTCATTATAATTGATTCAGATAAGTATTGACCCATGTTTTACATGGGTATGATTTACTAATAATTATTCTTTTTAATAAATAATTCAGGTGAAAACTAATATTAATAATGCATTAATATTAAATGGGTGTATAAAAATTTTTAAAATGATAAAAAGTATAAAATGGAAAGCTATAATGTAATGGCATACAAAATTAACCTTTAAGAAAATGATAAGTGTATTCATATTTCTTTTTATAATTTTTTTTTCTTTATTGTTATGTTATTATCATCCCATTCGGATATAAAAATCATGTTTTTCAAATGACAATTATCTATACTATATAAAATAAGAAAACCACTTGAAGTTTCTGGACCATTGGATGGAAAGAAATCAATGGTCCAGATTAATGACAACTCATAATTATTTATGAAATGTCTCTTATACCCTTAATTAAAATCAATAATTATACCTATGCCATTTTTTTAATTCATTTTCCAAATTTACTACATTAACTTAATTACATTAAATTTTGATTTTAATTTTTTCATTAATAAATTAATATTAAATTAATATTTACCTAAAATAAATACGTGTAATTATTATCCTTAACGATCATAGTTAAATTCAAATGTAAAAATTTGGATTTAGATGTAGAAGTGTAGTAAATAAAGTTAAAAATTTTTGTTAATTATTTTGTTAACAAGATTTAAAATTTAATTGATAAAATTCAATTGTGAATGTGATAAGTTCTTATTGTTGATTTTCAGATATTTCATTTTTATATTTTATCATTTTCAAAATATATACACATTCACATAATTGAAGTTTTTTGTTTCTTACATTGATATTTCATATTTGAAGTTAACAAAAATCAAAAGAAACATTTTTTTGCGAACACATATTATCTGTTTTTAATAATACAATATAATAATAATTTTTTATTTAATATCAAACAACTAAGTATTTTTTATCCTTAATTTAACTAGCTTTCAAATTTTTTTATTTTAATTATATATAAATTTTATAATAATTTATTAAAATATAAAAAAATATGTATTTTCTAAATCAACCCATGTAATACATGGGTTGACTAACCTATGTATTATAATAAAACAAAACAATTCATGTCATATGTCACTTCTACAATACAAGAAAATTTTATTTTTCCACATCTTTTTCCAAATTTAACACCTTAACTTAAGTGCATTAAATTTTGACTTTATTTTTTTTTCATTAATTAATTAGTAATAAACTAGATTGTGTAACATTTAAAATTAATGTTTACCTACAATAAATATATATCATTATTATACATAATAATCATATATGGATCCTAATGTAAAAATTTGAATTAGTTGTGGAAATTATTATTATTATGTATAATAAAGGAAAATATCAAATGTCACGTGTCACCTCTACGTTCACTAAAAAAATAATTACAACTTATAAAAAATAAAAGATAAATACAATTTAATATTTTTAAAAAAGATAAATATACTCTATTTTTTAATCTGTAAATAATAAAAAATAATCACAATTATTATTTTTGTATGTTTTTATTTTTACTCATATACATTTTATATAAATAAATTTAATTAAAAGTATCCACGTAATACGTGGGTTATAAACTAGTTTGTTATTAATTTACAAAGTTGGAGACAATTGATTGATTGTTACATAATTTAAATAAATAAATTTTCTTAAATGATCATAAATTAAAAGTATTTCACTTTTTTTTTAATTACATACTTAATTAAAACTCAATATTACGTAAACAAAAATAGATTTAATAAAATATAAATTTGTTAAATGATATATTTGTTTATAACATTATAATTAAAATAAATAAAAATTTAGAACTAAAAAGTGTCTGAAACTTTTATCATATAATAAAAACTTAAGAAAACAATTTATAATATTTTTTAGGGTAAATTACAATTTTCGCCCTGTGATTATATGTAAATTATGGATACGGTCCTTTTCACGTAAAAATTACATTTTCAGTACCTATCGTTGGCTTTTTGCTATGGTTTTGGTCCTTTGACCGGTTATTTTTTTAAAAATGACCATTTTACCCTTTAAGAAATAATAATAACCTTTGCTTTTATTAATAACTAATAAATACATTGATGATAATAATTACTGTTAGGCACAAAAAGGCCTCAGTCAAACCTGTTCTACATCTGAGGGGGAGATTTATAATCAAACCTGTTGATGCATTTGAAGGTTGAATTTAAGGCCTGTTATATGCCTTATTGAAACCTGAAAATGATTTGCAATATCAGTCTAAAGCTGTTCTATATGTTGCATGTGTTGCAACTAAGACAGTTTGTCCAAGCTGCTCTGTCTGATGAACAGGCTGGACATAAACTGTCTACGCTGCTCACACTGTTGAGCAGGCTTGGGCGTTTTTTAAAGTGTTCTGTTCTTTGTGAACAAGAACCTGTTCTTTGTAACAGGATAAACACNACCTGTTCTTTGTGAACAGGCTAAACACTTTATGGAATTTGTTTCCAAGTCATCATGTATTGTTTTTTGACTACAAGATCAGTTTACAAAGTCGAAGACAAAGTGGAAAACAGAACTGCTCAGCCTGCCCACGCTGTTCTGTAACATGAAGACAAAAGGATATTTGAAAAAGGGTGACAGACCTTTTTCTTATATCAAAATAGGCCTTTACAGGGAAGAAAGACGCAAAGTTGACATTCCTAAAGTAGTTAAAGGCAATGCAACAGTAGACAAAGTAAAAAGACAAAAGTTCTGCACATGTGAAGACAAGTCTGCTTTTCAGAAAAGTGCAGAAAAGGTTTATGTTGTCTTTTCAACAAGACTTTTCCTTTTCATTCTGTCCAATGAAGATGTTTCTCTGAGATCCTCTAAGTGAGTATAAAAGGAAGCTTCTAAGGTCAGAAAGAATGTGAAGAAAGCTAAGTGCTTAAACCAAGAGTGAACGTGCAAGTGTGATCTTCATGCATGCAAGTCTTCTGTAAAACAGCATCTGTGTGATTAAGCTGTTTTACCTAAGCTGTTCCTTAAGTCTTGTAAACACAGTGAGTGCTTCTTAGTGAGTGTATTCATTGTATACTAGTTCGAGTCTGTCTTAGACTAGTAAGCATACTGTTGTATCTGTCATCTCAGCTTGAACTCTTCCGCATTCAAGCTTGTTTGTAATTAACAAATTGTTGATAATACATACAAACATTGAGAAAAGAGTGTGTAGTTTTTAAATTGCTGTATTCACCCCCCCTCTACAGCTTATAACTATATACTTTGGGAACCTCTCGGGACCTACAGTAATTAATGAACATTTCTTGCATTAAAAAAAATTCTTTAGCCCAAAGGACACTACGGGTCGGGTATCTCGACTTAGGTTTTGGCTAAGGGTACTAATTAAGGTCCAATAAGTTATGGATAAAATGCATGATCTTGTTGTGGATTATGGAGCTCTAATCGAGCAAATATATGTATGGTATGTCATAAGTGATGCAAAGGAAGCCATGCATGATCCTTGGAGCCATTGGATACTTGAAACTTAAAGCACCTAATAGTTGCAACCTTTTGTGAGTTTTAGTATTAAATGATTACTCATTTCATGTTTAATATTATCTCATCCACTCCTTGATGATCGTTAAATTCCTTGTATTCATTATTAGATTCCTTGTTGAGCATTACTTCATTGAAATTCATTTGGATATTCAAATTAAGTCAAATTATTAGTAATTTACCATACATTGGGAGAACCCAATGTATGAAGTTGAGAACTGAGGGTCTCAAAACAATACAATTAATACTAACACATTCCCTGGACGAACACATATTGTGTTAGTAGTGGACCAATTAATCATTATTCCATTCAATTATAGTTCATTTCATGACATTGTAGAATCTTGATTCCTTTTAATTATTCATGTTACGAGGTTCGCTGTGATACCAGTGTAGGATATCATGCCCTGGTATCTCAATTCCCTTCTTCTTCCATGTTTGCTTCCTAGATCCCATGTTAGACTCTCCGTTGTACATGTTTGATGTGTGATGAATTCTGACAGAAAACAATAGGTTGCAGAGAAAGAAAAGCAGTTAATAAACACTATGTATATTAACGAGAATTGGTGCCAATAATCTGTACATCAACAGCCTTTTATAGGCATGCATTGACAGTTACTTTTGGAGGGAAAGTAACTGTATATGATCTTCTTCGTGTTTTGCTTCCCAATTAAGGCCTGTTGGGTTGGTGATGTTACTGTTTTAACTTAAAATTTGTTTCGGTATTGAGATTACTGAAACCTTTCCAAAGCTTCAAGGTTTCGGTATAGTCTAGGTGGGTTTCGGTATATCAAATGGGTACGGTAATGGTTTCATTATTGCCGAAAGTTTCGGTAGCCTCATTTGGTACCGAAACCTTCGTAGGTTTCATGCAAACACACATAACACTGCACGTTTATTTACTTCCTGTTTTTATTATTTTCAGCAGCCAAATAATGAGATTAATGGGTGATTTATACAACTACATGAACCACAAACACATATACATGAATGTAATGCCTTGGCTGAAGGCCAAATGGCCATGCTTGGCCTGCTCTTTTCAACTCAAACAGACACAAGAACAACAAGTACTCGTTTAATTTAAGTTTCCGTACTTCAATTTCAAAGTTGGAATTAAGACTTCAAGTTGCTACTATGATCATTTAACTAGCAAATATCAACATGCATGCCTTTGCTTTGAAGATTAAAATACATATGGGTGATCAATTGATGAATTTCTAACCATTTTGAAGTGTAAAAATTCCCAGGAAACTGTGGGTTTCCATCCCACATTTGGGACTGATTTATAATAAACATACCTTGAATATTTGTAGACTTTGATATTTGAAACTTGTTTGTGCTTTATGATTTCTTGTTACTTGATTCATTGATTTGGTTGCAAACTTTGTGATGAATCAAAATAAAAGAACCGTGTACTTCTTGAGAGAGAAGTAGTGAGAGTTTGTAGTTGATGAAATGAGAGCAGATGCACCAATCATAGAGTCAAATAAGCATAATGAACAGAATAATAGGCTCAAAGTAGAAGTGATTAGAAACTTACAATAGTCCAGAAACGGTGATAAGAAATTCGTAAAAAAGAAAATTACTCAAAATATGACTCTTTGTTTAATATTGATATTCATGAGTATTGATGTGATTTTTATTTGTTTGAAATGGTTCTATTTACAGACTTGAAAATGCGACAACCAACGAATTCTACGCATAAAACGACACTTTCCGACGCTTCACTGTCAGTTTCTTTTCTACCGACACTCAAATTGGAAATGAGTTTGTATGTGCATTTAATGCACTTTTACAAAGTTTACCCTGTATCCATGGTATATTTACATTTAACCCCCATCTATCATAAAATATATTTAACCCCTTATTATAATAATTATAATTATTATCATTATATATTATCCAATACGTTGTAATTATTACCAGATACTTGCTCGTTGAATTTCAGGATGTTACATTTATTGGGAAAAATCGACCATCGAACAGTCGCGTTTATAACCGTTGTAATCGGTTATGTGACCGCTTAAAAGTTTTATAAAAATAAAGTGATTATAAAATTAATTTTGTTTAACATAAACTAATGACTGGAGTAAAAAAATATTAGTTTACATATATAAAAATTCTATAAGAATAAAAGCGTGGATGAGTAAACATAATATCTATAAATAAATATTATTAACAATAATAATATTAGTAAGCATAAATAAACGTTACAATGTTAGATTGCATAAATAAAAGTTAGTAATCATAAATAAAATGTTAGTAACAATAGTTAAATGCTAGTAGACATAAATAAAATGTTAGTAATCCATAATTGTCCAAAAGATGTATTATTATTATTTTAATCTTCGTATCAATTATTTATGGGAATTATCTTCTGATGGTATTTTATAACTTAAGTAACCTTGCCTCGTTTGATTCTTAATTTAATTAGTTCTTCGTGCTCATAACGTGTTGTAATATAACAGACTTTGAGGATAAATTATTAGTAGTATTGAGAATTTTAATACTAGTAGAACGAATAAATTTATTAGAAATTATCTCTTTTATCTATATTATAACTCATGCTTTGATCAAGCTTTTACACTACAAAAAAAAAAAAGAAGACAACTATTACTATTGCCATCACATCCTATCTACTATTATATGTTTCTTGCTTCCATAGTTAAAAGACTGGAAATTTTCATCCACGTATTCTTCCATCAATTTATAGCGCGCACACACACACACACACACATATATATATATATATATATATATAGATATATATATATATAGATATATCTATATATATATATATATATATATATATATATATATATATATATATATATATATATATATATATATATATATATATATATATATATATATATATATATATATATATATATATATATATGTATTTATACTAGTAGTGCACCTGCGCAAAGCGAGGGTGACAAATAATAGTATTCACGTGGTATCATGTTCGTTCATAAGTAAAAGATAGATTTGAAAATTGAAGCTTTATTCATGTATATATGTTGTATCTTAAAGCCATTGAAAATGAAATGCATGATCAATCCATGGCCTCGAGAAGCAATTATAACTTTAATAAATGGTACCTTATAAACCAAATCAGATTTTAATAAGAAAAAATAGACTGTATGGTAACTTGTTTGTTCAATATCATGTCGTTTTTCTGTTTCTAGTTGTATGTAACTTCAACAAACATACATTCGGCCGTTACGATGGATCTCTTTTTTTTTTTTTTTTTTTTAATCTCAGTCCCTGTGGTGAAACAAAAATGCACCTCTAAGAATATCAAATTAGGGTCAGGACATGCAAGTTGCCAAGACAACTAATTTCTAAAACTAAATAGTTGTAATGTGAAAAAACATCATTTTGATAACATGGATACGGTTAACAGGTGGGAAAGCACACGAACCTGTCTCTGCCTTCTGCGCTGCAAAATGCTGATGGCCAAGACCATATTGGAAAAAAAATAATGTTATGAGACAAATATTTGTAGATTTACTAAATAGAACCACCAAAGATCACCAAATGAAGTTTCTTCTGGACTTAGGCCGGAAATCCTTCCATATGATGCACAAGGAATTTGGAAAGGTGCTTAAATGCATGAAATGTGAAGAAAATGAGATAAGGCATTGAAGTCGATTTAATGATCTATTTAAATTGATGTATCCTTTATATCATAAACCAAATGTTTGGCAGCATGTTTTAGAAATGGCTGGGGTGTGTGTATGAAAACAGGAAAAAAGGAATGAACAACTGGAAAGGAGGCAACATGAGTACAACTTATATTGCTGAGAAGCTTAGCGCCATACCATGCAGAATCCATGACATGTGGGGGTGGAATAAATCGTATTCCATTGGTTATGGATAGGGGAAGAACACACAGTTCCATCTCTAATCTTTCTGCATTATGGATATACACAGTTCAAAAACCAATATATTGTAGCAGTAACACCCCATCAAAAGGATTTGTATAAACTACAACCTCCTACTCCTGGTAAACATGCAGTACCTCCAGCCAAGACAATGGTCTTGAACCAGGTTTCATCAGGGGTTAATCCTGCAAGCATTATCATAATGGAATCTTAATTCTTAAATTAAAGTATCGTTGACAGGGACTGGAAATGTTGCTACTCATACGAATAATCCTGGAATGGGAGATGTTTAAATTTTCATGGGACAGAGGGAGAACTTTTACAAAGAATGATATTTAACTTGAAGAAGAAAAGGGCCTCAAATTACCCTGTAGAGATATTGCATTAGCAGGACATATCTTTTCACATGGTCGTGCAGAATCCATTGGACAGTCATCTGGATCAAATTCTGTTAAGCTACTAAAAAGTTAGTGTCACATATTTCCATCAATCCTCTTACAATTGTTTTTGACCATTACACATTTTCGTTTTCAGATATGACGAGAATGAATGGTGGTTTCCATATATTTAGCGAAAGGAATGGAGGTAACCAATGCAAAGGTCTAAAATCTTAAAGTTTCTTGGCTTGCCCTCTTTTTCAAATTTAAAGTTTTAAAATAGTTTGTGTGATATTGCAAATCAAGGCATGAAGATTAATAACAAAGCGAGTAACATATTCTATCAATGGAATCCAAGAATTCGCATAACAAACTTAAACAATTAAAGGAGTTAAGCTGTACCTGCTTTGCGGAAGTGAAGATCCTCATCGTCATTGACACTTATCATAACCCAAGGCCTTCTATCTTGCTGCATCAATCCCTTCATTCACTGCATTAACCACTGCCTCATCGGCGACACAGTCAATAGAATCAACTAAAATGAATAGACAAACACAATTGCAATCAACATAATTTCCATGTATTCATATGCCTCAATATACACAAAGTTTCTCTGATTCTAGTCAAACAAGGACACCAATTCATATAAATCTTCAATGTGAAAATAGATAAAACTGACCATGAAATTTAACTCGTTCATCTAATATGATTAAGTATTTGAAACTTAATGATATAACAAATATAGTAATACCTCCAGCCAGAGTGTAAACAAGAGAGAGATTCCTAATATCCACCAGATCCTGGAATCAAAATGCAACAATTACCTTACAAACATTATACTGATAAAATAATAATCTCACTTCAATTGAGTAAAATTGATTTAGGATGCTGAAAAAATGATACATTTCACATGTTTAGTAGAACTCCATTCATCTGCGCCTTTCAGAGTCAGAGATGAAGCTTTAAATAATTGCCCCCTGTATATTAAAGGATGGTTTCTTTGAGACCAAACCAAGACTGATGTCCAAAATTCATATGAAATGGATTGGGTTTGAAATTTCAAAATCAGAATTAGAGTCACATCATAACTTAGCTTAGAAATTCATCAACATGAATTACCTACCTCCTGCTAGCACCACAAATTAGGGGGAAAGTAGTGATCGGAGGAACCTTACTCCTAATCACCAAATCCCTAACTTTCTCAACGGATATCTTCATATTCAGTTTACCTGGTATTCATTCTTATTAATATATACGGACATACTCTGTGAGTGTATGTCTGTTTGTTTGACACACACACACACACACACACACACACACACACACACATATATATATATCTAAAACCACTTCGAACTCCTTTTCGTCTGTTTCTTGTTTCGCTACAAAGATCTAGTCAAAAGATTAATCGGCGTTTTGAAGCTTCATTGGTGATGGTAGTGGTTTCATCGGTGGGTGGTGGCCATTGGTCAGACATGGTGGTGGGTTGTTCTTTGGAGGAGAAGTGTAGAGAGAGGATGAGAAAGAGCGAATGAGTTGAAAATGAAAACGGGAGCCATCGTATCTAAACACGTTTTTAGCTTCCCGATGCTTTGCACGTTCTCAACATTTCAAATGATGAATTTAAATTTTGCTACAATAAAACTTGTACATTATGCTTTAAGACTTGTAAGTCTTAAAATTCAAGAAATAGTTTTAAGAAGTTGTACATTGTGCATTGTAACTTGTAAAAAGCTAAATGCTTTATTAGTAGTAGTAGTATATATATATATATATATATATATATATATATATATATATATATATATATATATATATATATATATATATATATATATATATATATATATATATATAGGTTCAATGGGGAACCTCATGCATTGAGAACCTCAAGGAACTAAAAATGCATTAAGGACATTATAAGAATATTAGATATATTTACCATTAATTATTAAAGATATTAATTTACTTTTAAAATATTTTTAAGATTATTAGGAAACAAATCAAACATCAACTACGTTTCCTAATCTCACTCCCTCTTTCCTCCCCCCTCATCTCTTTCACTAGGCTCCCCCCTCCCTCTCCCCCTCTCTCCCTCTACCGGCTACGTACCACACCATATATATATATATATATATATATATATATATATATATATATATATATATATATATATATAGGTTCAATGGAGAACCTCATGCATTGAGAACCTCAAGGAACTAAAAATGCATTAAGGACATTATAAGAATATTAGATACATTTACCATCAATTATTAAAGATATTAATTTACTTTTAAAATATTTTTAAGATTATTAGGAAACAAATCAAACATCAACTACATTTCCTAATCTCACTCCCTCTTTCCTCCCCCCTCATCTCTTTCACTAGGCTCCCCCCTCCCCCTCTCTCCCTCTCCCTCTACCGGCTACGTACCACACCACCGCTATCCACCTTTCTTGGCCGCGACACCACTACCATCACCAACCGATGAGGATGATGATGCAACAATGATTTCGACGAAGATGGTGATGATTATGGCGATGATGATGATGATGGAATGATCTCGTGTTTAAGGTATGATCGTTTTTTATTCATTTTGTTAATTATAAACTTTGAAATATTTGTTTATCCGATTTTTATGAAAGATGAATCCAAGGCATCGTGTTTATGAAGATGAATCGTGTTTGAAGATGAATCCGATGAAGATGCATCATGTTTGAAGATGAATCCAATAAATCCGATGAGCATGCATCGTGTTTGAAGATGAATCCGATTAAGATCCATCATGTTTGAAGAACAATCCGATGAATCCGATAAATGATGCATCGTGTTTGAAGATATATTCGATGAATCGTGTTTGAAGATAAATCCAATGAATCCGATGAAGATGCATCATATTCGAAGATGAATCTGATGAGGATGCATTGTGTTTTAAAGAACGTTATAGATAAATAATATTTGTTTAACTTTTTTCCTTTTGAATTTGTTTTAAATTTAGAATTGTATTATGTGACACCCCTCACTTTCCATACTATAAGAATACCTTATATAGCATGATAGATGGGGCGGAGTCAAATTTATCATACAATGGATCGACTCGTGGTGAAAGAACATAACAACTATTATTCTCCAACAGTGTTTTAGTACAACTTATTCAATGGATATACATGATACATAATTAGGAATTAAAACATTGATAAATTATTCATAAACTTTCTCTTTTCCTTTGCCATTAGAGGTTTCTTCCTCAGTACCTGAGTATAAAAATGTAAGGTGAGCGATAACGCCCAGCAAGTACTAAACAGTTGGGGTGGAATGATGTGTTTCAAAAATAATTTATAATTGGTAAGAAAATGTGTAAAAATAACATTTTTGTAAAAATATATTTTTCGTAACAAGAATACAGCGGCCTGTAACTGAAAGCTGTGAAGTGATTAGAAACTTACAGTAGTCCAGAAACAGTTATAAGAATTTCGTAAGAAAGAAGTAGAAAAATTACTCAAAATATGACTTTTTGCTTAATAGTGATATTTATTATTATTGATACGATTTTCATTCGTTTGAGGTGCTCTATTTATAGTCTCAATATTTCGACAGTAAACGTAATTCGCGCATATATCGACACTTAACGACGCTCTCTGTCAGTTTATTATTCTACCAACACTTCAATTGGGATTTCTCATTACACGTGCATTAAATGCACATTTCCATTATATACGCTTAATTTATCATATATTTACGTATAACCCCCCTCATCTATCATAAATATATATTTAGCACATTTTTATAATTATAAATATTGTCATTATAAATATAATCTGATACATTTTAATAATTACCTGATATTCGCTCGATGAATTTTCGGGATGTTACATTATGTCTCCCTTAAGAAAAATTTGTCCTCGAAATTTAGATTTTGAACAAATTTGGATAATGTTTGTTCATGTCAGCTTCTGGTTCCCAAGTGGCTTCTGACCCTTTATGATGCTTCCACTGGACTTTTACAATAAGAATTTCTTTGTTTCGTAACACTCTGATCTTTCTATCAAGGATAGCTTCAGGTTCTTCCACGTATGCTAGCTTTTCGTTTACTTGTACATCTTTATATGTAACCTTTTTCACTTCATCGGACAAACACTTACGAAGATTTGACACGTGAAATGCATTATGCAGGTTTCCTAGTTCTGGGGGTAAATCTAGACGATAAGCCACATTGCCAATTCGTTCCGTGATTGCAAATGACCCAATAAATCTAGGACTCAGCTTCCCTCTTTTTCTAAATCCTACAATTCCTTTCCAAGGGGATACCTTCAAGAAAACGTGATCGCCTGGGTGGAACACTACTGTCCTCCTTTTCTTGTCAGCATAACTCTTTTGAAGACTCTGAGCTGTTTTCAAACTTTCCCTAATTTGGTCCACCTTGGTTGTTGTTTCTTGTATTAACTCTGGACCCAATTGTCTTCTTTCTTAACCCCATACCAACACTATGGTGTCCGACACTTTCGTCCATATAATGCTTCATATGGTGCTGCTTGTATGCTGGAATGATAACTATTGTTATAAGCGAATTTAACTAATGGCAGAAGTTCATCCCAATTCCCTCCAAAATCTATTACACAAGTTCGCAACGTATTTTCTAATGTTTGAATTGTGTGTTCACTTTGTCCATCTCTTTGAGAATGGTAAGTAATGCTCATTTTTATCTGGGTGCCTAACTCTCATTGAAAACTCCTCCAGAACTTTGAGGTGAATCGACTGTCACGATCTGACACTATGGATACTGGTACTCCATGTAAGGATACAATCTCCATTATGTATAGTCATGCTAGTTTGTCTAACGGAAAGGTCTCTTTAATGGGTAAAAAGTGGGCTGACTTGGTTAGACGGTCAACTATCACCCAAATGACATCATGTCCTTTTTGGGTTTTCGGAAGCTTAGTCACAAAGTCCATTGTGATGTGATCCCATTTCCATTCTGGAATTTCGAGCGGTTGTAAGTCCCCTCAAGGCTTTAGATGTTCAGCTTTAACCTGTTGACAAGTTAAACACTTTTCTACCCAATTTCTAACATCTATTTTCATTATTGGCCACCAATAGTTATTTTTCAAATCTCTATATATTTTCACACTGCCCGGATGTACTGAATACCTTGTATTGTGCGCTTCAGCCAATACATGATTTCGTAGTCCTATTGATGGAATCCAAACTCGTCCCTCGAAGCATAATATTCCTCTCCTGTCCATGGTTAGTTCATACTCTTTTATTCTTTCTGCACATTGCTTACTTTCTTTGAGGACTTCCTGTTGTTTCCCTTTGACTTGATCTAGGAAATCAAAGCGTATTTCAATGACACACAACTTGATCATTGTAGCTCTTCCACTTGTCTTTCGACTTAATGCATCAGCTACTACATTAGCTTTTCCTCGATGGTATAATATTTAACAGTCATAGTCTTTTAGTAATTCCAATCATCTCCTTTCTCTTATATTCAATTCCTTCTGAGTGAATATGTATTTCAAGCTTTTGCGGTCTGTATAAATTTCACATTTTTCTCCGTACAAATAGTGACGCCATAACTTTAATGCAAACACCACAGCTTCCAACTCTAGGTCATGTATTGGGTACTTTCTCTCATGTACTTTGAGTTGTCGGGACGCGTAAGCTGTCACTTTTCCATGTTGCATCAAACACTAACTAATCCATTTAGGGATGCATCACTGTACACAACAAACCCACCTCTTCCTTTCGTTAGAGACAAAATAGGTGCACTCACTAAATTCTTCTTTAACATCTGAAATGCTTCCTCTCTTGCTTCATTTCATTCATACTTAGCACTCTTTCGTGTTAATGCTGTAAGTGGTGCGACAATCTTGGAGAAGTCTTGTAAGAATCTTCCATAGTAACCTGCCAAACCTAGAAAACTACAAACTTCTATTGGAATTCGTGGGTTTTCCCATTTGGTTATTGCTTCTACCTTTCCAGTATCAACTTTAATACCTTCATGACTTACCACATGTCCCAAAAATTACACCTCTTTCAACCAGAATTCACATTTTTAGAACTTTGCATAAAGTTTTCTTTCTTCAAAAGTTCCAATACTATCCTGAGATGTCGGGAATGTTCTTCTTCAGATTTGGAATAAATGAGAATATCATCAATAAAGACAATCACAAACTTATCCAAATAAGGTTTACAGACTCGGTTCATCAAGTCTATAAATGTTGTAGGTGCATTGGTCAAACCAAACGGCATAACTAAAAATCCATAATGTCCATACCTTGTCCTAAATGTCGTTTTTGGTATATCAGATTCTTTGACTTTCAATTGATGATACCCTGACCTTAGATCAATCTTTGAATAATGACTAGCTCCTTAAAGTTGGTCAAATAGATCATCAATTCTTGGGAGTGGATACTTATTTTTTATAGTGACTTTATTCAATTCCCTATAATCGATGCACAACCTCATTGACCCATCCTTCTTCACAAATAGTACTGAAGCTCCCCAATATGAGACACCTGGCCTAATGAATTTTTTATTTAACAGCTCCTGGAGTTGGTTCATCAATTCATCCATTTCCATTGGGGCCAAACAATATGGGGATTTGGAAATAGGAGTTGTTCCAGGTACTAAATCAATGGCAAACTCCACTTGCCAATCAGGAGGTAACCCAGGTAAATCTTCTAGAAAAACTTCAGGAAAATCTTGAACAACGGGAATGTCAATGAGATTTGAGCATTTCTTTCCTTTCTCAATAACATGATCTAAGCAAGATATGCATCCTTTATAAAGAAATTGTTAGCTTTAAAATAGTGTATAATTAAATATAATAAAAGTCTAGGTTCAATTTATAATTAGGAATAGTTTACTTTGGGGGGAATCTTAATTTCCAAGACTTTAAGGGGAGTGTTTGGACAAACTCCCAAAGTAAGCTTAGGTATAAATAATATTGTTCTCTTAGGGTTTTAGAAGAAGACACAAAGGAGCCTCCATCTAGCCTCCACCTAGTGTGTGTGTTTTTTAGTGTGTGAAAGTTCCTAGAGATTGAGTGTCAAAATTCTCTCTTGTAATCTTCATATTCTTAATACAATCGTTTGATTATTGTGTTTGAGTGCAAAATATACTGGGAATCAAAGTTGTCAATTGGTATCAGAGCAAGAAGATTGGATTTAATCTTGAAATCTCAGATTTGTTCGTGTTCTTCAATAAAAAACGTCATGAAATTGGGTTGAAACTTCAAAAAATCACCAAACATTCATACGATGTCCTTAAAAGCTAATTTTTGGATATGTTGTGAGAGTATATGCCAGAAACATCCTATCAAAATTTCAGAGGCTAACTCAAAATATCGAGGGAGTAATCGCAATTTTACTATTCTGGTCATTTTCGGTTACGTTTTTGTGATTATATTTTTTATTTGAGTGATCTACTTGTTGAAATGATATGAAATTTTGCATGAATGATCTGATATGTTAGATATTTGTTCTGGAAATTTTCATGATCTAACTTTAAGTATTCAAGGAGTAATTGCATTTTTTAAATCTAATTGTTCTTCGTGTTCTTCGCAAAATCAAAGGTTTTGCTCTTAATTATATGTTAATATTCTGTTTTTGTTTGGTTTTCTATTCCATAATTTTTATTGTTTAATCGTTGAAATTGTTAATCGAAATTTCTTAAGTGTTATTCTCGGTTCAGTGCTTCCAGAGGGCATAACTTTTGACTGGAACATCGTTAGAAGGCTACAATACGTCAAAACGAAGCTTGAAATGAGATCTACGACCCATCCGAAATTCGGACCCATCCGAATTCGGACCATCCGAATTTCGGGTCCGGGTCTATCCATACTTTTGACATTCAGTGCTTCTAGAGGCCATAACTTTTGACTGGAACATCGTTAGACGGCCTACAATACGTCAAAACGAAGCTTGAAACGAGATCTATGACCCATCTGAAATTCGGACCCATCCGGATTCGGACCATCCAGATTCGGACCATCCGAATTCGGACCATCCAAATTCTGACCATCCGAATTCGGATCATCCAAATTTCGGGTCAGGGTCTATCCAAACTTTTGACATTTAGTGCTTCCAGAGGCCATAACTTTTGACTGGAACATCGTTAGACGGCCTACCATACGCCGAAACGAAGCTAGAAACGAGATCTACAGTTCATAAATTAGGCAAAGTTGGTTAGTTCAATTTTTGAGGCATAATTCCACTCCAGAAAAAAGTTACGGGCATTTTTCTACAGAAAAGCTGAAATTTCAACGTCAAAAACCCGTTTCTGATCCAAGTTTCTCCAAGTTACCAACCTCGGATACATCCGAACTTGTGAAGTTTTTGAGTTTTTCCAGTTTCCAATCTAGAAGATCCACCTTTTGCACTCCACAATCATGACTCAAGAATTTTCTACACATGAGAAGACTGTCGAGGAGGTGAAAGTTGATATATCTACAGTCTGTCTCATGAACCACTCCAAACAGGTACAAAGTTCTTCATCTTCGTCTGATTTATTTGATATACAATCCTTATCTGATTTTAAATCTAGTGATGAATTTGATGAACTGCATACATAACTACATGAATTAAAGAATGAATTGATTCCTGAAAAAGAACAATCCGCTGTGTATAAAAAGAAATGGCTAAACAACCATGAGGTGATAAAGAAGATGTTGGTTGAAAAGGTAGATGTTGAGGATAGGAATAAATACCTTGAATCTTGTATGGATAAACTCACTGATGAAAAAAACTCTTTAAAATCAGAAATATTTGTTCTTTCAAAACGCTTAGAGTCTGTAAGCATGGAAAACATAGACAGTTTGGAAAAATACAAAATGATAGAAGAAGAAAGAATAGGTTTGTACTCTCGCATAAAGACCCTAGATGATGAATTTCTAAAACGGGGTCAAACTGAACAAACTATTCATCTAAACCAACTCAAAGAGACTAGGTTTTATCATTCCAAACAAGGAATTGGTTTTAAAAATCCTAAGTACTTGGAAAAGGTTCAACAAGTTTTACCTATTTTTTATGACATGAGATATATGGGTGCTGGGTTGAAATCTTTCGTTTATCAATCATCGGAAGAAATTTTAACCCAAGAGGATGAGAAACGAAATGAAAACAAAGAAAAAGAAATGTTTTTTAAATATGATGAGCTCAACGAGAGTTATCCCTATAGAGTACCTACTCTAGAGGAGGACTTCTTGTCAAGCTATTTAGAGGCTGAAATGAACACAGAACCTGTCAAACCAATCCCACATCTTTACATTCCTACAATAGTTTTTCAACATAAAATCAAAGTTTTAGAAAAGGAATTAAAGACAACCCGAAAGAAAGCTCTTGATTATCAAGAAGCTCTTCTCAAGAGTGAGGAAAAATTGGCAAATCAAAGTTTTGAACAAAATGTAGAATTAACCATCTACAAAGAAAAGCTTGACACAGTTTCAGAAAGGTTAAATTCTAATTTAAAAGATTCAAAGGTTTCTCATCCTACAAAAGTCCATCTCACATCATCTGAAAAAGGTAAAGCCAAAGGTTGAAGTTTCTTCTGTCAGTTGTAAAGGTGAGTGCTCCAAATCTTCCAAAGCTGAGGTTTCAAAGAAGACTCGGAGTCAATCTAAGTCTTCCAAGAAACCCACACACCAAGGAAAAGAAAATTTTTTCAAAGTCTAAGTCTTCCAAACGTACGAACTCTCATTGTTTTGTTCCTACAGATCATGCAAGAAGGATTCCTAAAATAACACCTCTTGATTTTGAAAGTTTCTTTGTGAAAAAGGCAGTCATTCCTGAATCTTTTGTGAAAATCGAAAGTAGTGCTAGTGTGCCTGGAAAGGATATTGCTAGTAATCCTTTGAAATACTCTTTTTGCAATCTGTTTCAATTATGTCCAAAAAGCTTTCGACGTGTTGTTCCTGAAATGACTAAGTTTGTACCTTATCCTGAAAAATGGAAATGCCACCAATCTAAGAAAACAAAAGTGCATTCCTCATCACCGCCTGACAAATTGGAAAAACCATCGCCAAAGGCCAAGCCTAAGGCATTTCCAAAGTCACCCAAGCCAAAGGTTGTTCCATTACCTAAGGTTGTTTCAAAATCAGCTGGACCCATATACAAATGGGTGCCAAAAGGTTCTGCATCTAAACTTGTGTCGAATGATAAATGGATTCCTACTGTTGTGTTGTTACATGACGATGGAAATCCTAAATCTAACAAGAAAGGACCCATACCAAAAGTGGTTTATTTTTTTTGCAGGTTAAATGGTTTTCAGATCATTTCAGACTAGAACCCGGACTTCAATGTAAAGGCTTCTGATCACTCAGTTCAGGACCCAATCTTCAAAGCAATGGCTTTTACTTAATTCCAAATGGAACCCGTACTTCAAAGCAATGGATTCTGCATCATGACAGATCGGAACCCGATCTTTCATGTTTAGATGGTTTCTAAACACCCAGTTTAGAACCCATGTTTACGTGACATCTTAACGAAAAGTGTGTAAGCATTCTGAATACTCTAATGCACACTTTAAAAGGTTTTGTTAGAATAATCTGATTCTCTGATTGAATAAATTTCCACCAAGATTAATTGATCTAATCTTCGTGATGATCTTGATCTCATTCTTCCTGAGATTCTCTCAAATATTCTGATTTCTCCCACATATTCTTATTCTCTCATACATCAAGTTTCTCCCATACAAGCTAATTCTTTCATGATAGTCTGATTTATTTTCAAATCTAATATCAGACTTTCTATTGAAGTTCTCTCATACAGTCTCTCAAACTTCCCAAGATATTTCATTCAACTCTCATCCATCTTCTGGAATATCCCATGAGCTTAACTGCTATATCCTTCAAGATATCATGCTGACTCTGATGATGTCCAATATGTGTGATTAGGCATATATATATATATATATATATATATATATATATATATATATATATATATATATATATATATATATATATATATATATATATATATATATATATATATATATATATATATATATATATATCGTTCCTTTGGTCTAAACCAGAGCTGGAAGACCTACCCAAGGAGCAAACCACTTTAGTTTGTGTGAGTAAAGTTCTTAGGTCAATTAGTTGAGGAGTGTTAGTTACCACGGGGTACTAGCAGGGTCAAGCATAAATAAAATGCAAATAAGAGGGTTTATCGAAAGGAGATGGGGTGCATCATGAGCTAAAAGTGAGCTGGAGGGAGTAGAGTTGAAAAATGACGAGAGCTGAGGGTTGAGAAAAGATTAAAAGAAAAGATAAATCCTACCAACATCGTGTCAGTCTGCTGGGTTTCCTACATCTGCTACCAAATTCCATGTGTTTGAATTAGGTATTGAACAAGACGTCATGGACCCAGAGACGCATGCACCTAACCTCCCTAGCTACTCAGTTTTCTCATAAAAGACTTCTGTTTCAATTCACACGGAGTTATATCACATACTCTATCGACATATCATTTGGATATTGTTGATATTGAAACAAGGAAGACATCCTCTCCGGTCTCCGAATTCAGTTGATGTACTTTGAGTCTAGAGCTTAATGTTATACACTTTTAGGACACATAGAGTCTACAATCTGCGTGACTATAAACAGCTTGTCTACCGAGACAAAGCTGGAATAAATATGAGTGATTCTTTCATGATAAAGGATTTCATGATGATTATTTGGAAATCCTACCAGTGTTAATGTCATGCCAGCGCTGAACGTAGGTCACATAGACTTAGTCTATTGTGCAAACAGAACTCCTATGTGGAACTAGAATGTTACTTACAAATGAATTTGTTTCATTTTCTTATATTCACGTTGCAAAGCCATGATCTTCACTGTAATATCCTTTTGGTCCTGAATATTTTGTAATGAGGGAGAGATTGTTGTTTCTGAAGGCGAGAGAAAATTTTATGATGTAATTGTTTATATTCTGTTATTGAGGGGGAGAGTTACTGATTGAGATTGTAACATGAGCGAGATAAGTACTTCTGTGTCTGTCATGTTCTTAAATGTAATATTTTCTTTGAGTCTGTAATCATCTATTTCAATGAAGAAAGAAGATTTGAAGACACATTGAGGGTGTTCATTTGAAGGGAGAGCTGAAGTGATTACATGATGATCATAATTCTCATGATTATCATGAGCGAGAGAATGTTCTGAAAAGAGTTGAAATGTTTTGAAAGACCTACTAAATGCAAGGGGAGAGCCCACAAGGAGGCTGCCCTGGACGAAAGGTTTTGTTCTCTCCAGAAAATGAGGACGAAAGGTTTTCGGGTCATGTTCTTAATGTAATATTTTCTTTGAGTCTGTAATCATCTATTTCAATGAAGAAAGAAGATTTAAAGACACATTGAGGGTGTTCATTTGAAGGGGAGAGCTGAAGTGATTACATGATGATCATAATTCTCATGATCATCATGAGGGGGAGAATGTTCTGAAAAGAGTTGAAATGTTTTGAAAGACCTACTAAACGCAAGGGGAGAGCCCACAAGGAGGCTGCCCTGGACGAAAGGTTTTGTTCTCTCTGAATCCCTACAGGTTTTCAGGCTTGAATCGAGGTTAGAAAGTTAGATGACGAAAGATTTTGTTCTCTCCGGAAAATTACTTCTTTTCCTTCAGGTGTGTAGAATTTAACAGACTTGGTCTTGCAAAGAATTGATGCATTATTTTTGGACATCCAATCCATGCCAATAATAATATCAAATTCTCCTAATTGTATTGGAATTAGGTCAATAGGTAACTTATTCCCTTCAACTTCTATGTCACAGTCAGGGCACCATTTATTCAAGTAGATTCGTTTATTGTTGGCTATTTCTACTTCTATCCCTATATTCATATGCACAATAGGTAAAAATAATGTCTCACATAATCGATGAGATATGAATGATCTAGATGCGCCCGAATCGAACAATACTTTAGCGTAAGCTGAGTTGATTATGAGTGTCCCTGAGACATCATTGATTTCTCTAGCCTTCTGTGCAATCATCTGAAATGCGCTTCCAATGGTCTTGTTTGTCGTTTGATTTTCTTTTACAGTGGTGGTTCCTGTAGGTGTTTTCTTTATTGCTCCTCCTTTTGTGTCAGTTCGTTGGGGACAGTCAGGTGCTAAATGGTTAAGATCTTGAGAAATAAAACACATACGATTTTTCACAAGACAGTCGCGGGTTTTATGACCCATTCTTCCACACGTAAAACAAGCACCTGTATTTTCCAGACATGGCTTGTCACCATGAAACTTCCCGCAATTAGCACAAGCTTTTCCCTTTCAGTCAATGTCGTATCGGTTACCCGAACCTGCATTATAGGATCGGAATGCATTGTTTTCATGAGTCTTTCCTTTAAACTTCTTGTTTTCTGGAAGACGTGTTTTCTCTTCCTCTCATTTCCTCTTGTCAACCCATCCTTCTTCTCTCTTTATTTCATACCCTCTCTCAGCCACCAATGCTGCTTCTACTGCTTCACAATAAGTTCTTGGTTGACTCATGGCTGTCAGCTCCATGATGGTGGTTTTTATACCGGCAACAAACCTTTTTGCCTTTAGCATTTCAGTGGCTACAAGGTAGGTAGTAAAGCGAGACATTTCAGTGAATCTATTGGCATACTTTGTTAAAGTTTCAGTACCTTGTTTCAGGTTCAGAAATTGTTCTTCAAGAGCATCTAGCAGACCTTGAGAACAATTTTCATCGAGAAAGTACCTCTTAAATTCTTCCCACGTGACATTCTCTATGTCTCCCATACCAATAGTTTCCATTAACATTTTCCACCAATGGATGGTTGTTCCCCGCAACATCATGGTGGCATAAACCACTTTCCTATTAACCCCACACCTGCTTATGTGAAATATGTTCTCCATTACTTTTATCCAGTTAGTTGATTTAATTGGATCAGCTTCTCCATTAAATTTTGGAGGGTTAGCACTTACAAATTCCTAGTATATGCACACTCTTTCTCCTGTAGAATTATTGGGTCTTTGACGATACCCTTGTTCTTCTAATATACCAGGTACGACAGCCCGTAATATCCGAGCAAATTCTTGGGATAGATTTGGTTCTAATTCAGTGTTAGTGACCCGAGGCCTGGTCCTTGATCTGCTGCTGGCGGGGTGATCATAGGGATTGGTTCAGGAAACTCCTCTTTTCTAGACGGTGCCATTGTCTGGATTTTTTTTTAAATATTAGTATACTTTAATTTCATATTCTAAGTTAGTAATTACTATAGTCAAATTGAGCATTATATACTTGATCACAATAGTTATATTAACTAGTAATTTTTATTTTACAATCGTTTATTCCTTATATAGTGAATTTCTTATTCATAGAAACAGTATGTAACACTTTTATGGTCTTATATTGGGAGATGATCCTTCGTTAGGTCCAGGGGGCGGCGGCTGATATCTTATTGGTTGTTGTCCATACAACATCATCCTTAGGCGTGCATTGTCTATGTCTAAAGCATTTGTCCTTGCTCGTTCTGCCTGTAATTGTTGTCTAACTTATTGTAGCTCGTACTGGAGAATGATTATCTCTTCGTGTGAATAACCATTCTCTTTAATTAAAGCATCTATTTGCTCTATCCTATGTTCCACCATTGCCTCGAGACCCTGATTTTGCACACGCCTCATAGCTATTTCTTCCACCATTGAATTGAATTCCGGTAGACTCAAGGTTTTAGTTCTGATGGTTGTTTCGTCATCCGTTAGTCCTGCTTCTGGTTCAGGTTCTTCATTTTCTTCTGGAGATGGTGGTGGTGCTAAGACAGGGGTATTCAAATTTTCTGCTTCCCATGGAAAAGGCACTTGGAAGTTCATAGGATGTTCATCGTCATATTCTTCAATCACTATTTTGACATCTACGAATTGGGCGTCTTGCATAAGATTATTGTGGTTTTCTTCTTCGTTTCCTTGTGGTGCATCTTCTTCAGGATTCTTTTTAGGGTTTTCTTCTAGTTCTTCTGGGTCTTCTTCAGGATCTTCCTCCATATATTCTTCCGGATCTTGTTCTGGATCTTCCTCCGGATCTTCCTCCATAGGCGTATTATAATTTATGGGGTCTCATAACGGTTGAGGTTCTTGAAAGTTATCGGATGTTTCTTCTACCCAGCATTTGATGTTTCTCCTTTGGACGAATCCTTACCATTTGCCATCTGTAATATTAATATTTTTATCTTTGTTTAAAATCGTAAAATATTTATTTATATATTATTACAATTTTTTTACCATGGCAATTTACCTTTAAAAATTACCTTTTTATCCATTTTTTGACCCATTAATGGTTGAGAATATAACCGTTCAATAAATTCAACGGCTATATCCCTTCTCCTCTTCTATAAATTCATCACAATCTTATCACTTCTTTACACTATTTCTAAAATTCTCTCTATTCCAATATTACTATTACTTTCTCCCATAAATCCTAAGATGATTAAATTCATTCCTTTCTATGCAATCATACTCATCCCGGTGATGATCTATCTGCATTCACTTCTTGAATCTGAAGAGCGACCGCCATTTTATTTTCTTGATACCATCATTATGGTACAACTTCCCATATCCATGGTTATGGAGTGGTACTGGCTTTAATCCTGTAATAATTATGTAATATAATAATGCCAATAAATTATTTTGTGGCGAATTTATTATTAAAGTTTTTTAATTTCCTATCGTATGTTTATTTTAAAAGTTTAAGTGTAGGCTCTAATTTATATACCTAATTCTCTTAAACTAAATTCTCTGATACCACATGTGACACCCCTCACTTTCCATACTATAAAAATACCTTATATAGTATGATAGGTGGGGCGGAGTCAAATTCATCATACAAGGGATCGACTCGTGGTGAAAAAACATAACAACTATTATTCTCCAACAGTGTTTTAGTACAACTTATTCAATGGAAATACATGATACATAATTTAGGAATTCAAATATTGACAAATTATTCATAAACTTTCTCTTTTTCTTTGTCATTAGAGGTTTCATCCTCAGTACCTGAGTATAAAAATGTAAGGGTGAGCGACCACACCCAGCAAGTACTAAACACCTGGGGTGGAATGATGTGTTTCAAAAATAATTTATAATTGGCAAGAAAATGTATAAAAATAACATTTTTGTAAAAATATTTTTTCCGTAACAATAATACAGCGGCCTGCAATAAACCATGATACAATGGATATTGATTTATTCATTTCATACGAGTTAAATGATATGTTTGTGAATAAAATTAAAAATTATTACTTTCATAAAAGGTTTCCATCTTTTGTCGTTATAAAGTTTACTGGTATATTACCCGTAAAAATCACAGAGAAGTATCATTCGTGCCATTTCAAAAGGCTTCGCCATTTTTGGCGTCATTATGTTGCCATCTCAAAAGGCTATATCATTTTTATAATATTATCAGTATCATTACGTTGATATTCACGAAATCATACCAACAACTATTATGCATATTCTAAAAATATGTAACTTTAAATTGATAAATAACGTCATAGTTCCAAGATCATAAGAATGACTGAATCATAACATAAATCATATAAACATCAGAGAGTCAAATATAATGATTCAGCATCATTAATAGAATAATAGGCGCAAAGTGGAAGTGATTAGAAACTTACTTTAGTCCAGAAACGGTTATAAGAATTTCGTATGAAAGAAGTAGAAAAATTACTCAAATTATGGCTCTTTGCTTTATAGTGATATTGATGAGTATTGATACGATTTTCATTCTTTTGAGGTGAGTCTATTTATAGTCTCAATATTTCGACACTAAACGTAATTCGCGCATATATCGACACTTACCGACGCTCTCTGTCAGTTTATTATTCTACCGACGCTTCAATTGGGATTTCTCATTACATGGGCATTAAATGCACATTTCCATTATATACCCTTAATCTATCATATATTAACGTATAAACCCCCTCATCTATCATAAATTTATATTTAGCTCCTTTCTATACTTATAACTATTATCATTATATATATATATATATATATATATATATATATATATATATATATATATATATATATATATATATATATATATATATATATATATATATAGAATATGGTTCGTGTGAGTACCTAGAAAATGCAGAGTACCGTGAGTACCTGTGAACACACGGGTTTAAGATGTGAACATGCTCCGCAAAAAAGTTTTTTTTTTAAAAACTTTTTCATATTCATTTAGATACAAATAATATAAGCATATTTGTAAAAGAATTACACGCATTCACACTTCGTAGCCTCTTAAAAGTCATGTGAACGTGGAAAAATTCATGTGAACATGCTTAGCTGTGAACATACGTTCACAACAGTGCAGTTCATGTGAACTTGCACGTTTCACATAGTTATAGTGTGTGTTTATGTGTGATTTTTTGCAAGTAGTCTTATATTATTAATTTAAACATGATTATGAAAAAAAATTTCAAAAAAAATAATTTTAAGCGAGGTACCTCCGGTACTCCGCAAAACTAGTGGTACTCATTTGAACCCAAATCTATATATATATATATATATATATATATATATATATATATATATATATATATATATATATATATATATATATATATATATATATATGTATATGGAATCATTGCATAACCTTTCACATCAGTTTTTCTCTCTCCACCATTTCTATTTGACACGAAGCAGGTTGTTTGCTGGTATTGCGATTCATTTTACGAAACATAGAATATGGAATGTGTTTGGTTTTGTGTGAATTGGAGAGATAGTTTGGAGAGAATTTAGATGAAAGAAAAATGATATGATTTTGGTGTAAATTGGTTTGGTGTGAAATGATTGTATTTGTAGGAAGAAAAAGAATATATATATATATATATATATATATATATATATATATATATATATATATATATATATATATATATATATATATATATATATATATATATATATATAAACGGCTATATAACGTCATTGCAAAGAAAAAAACAAAAAAAATATAGAATAAACGGGCAGGGGCAAAAAGCCGTTGGGGGGAGCCGCCCACCCAAGCCGTCGAGGGCGGGGCGATGTTCCCGACGGGAATGCCTATATGGCAACGCGTCGCTGGTCCATTAACTACCGTATACCATTCCACCTAATAGTCTTGATTAAAAAAATTGGTATTAGTAATTTTTTAATTCATTAAAGGGTAAAATTGTCAAAGATTTGTCTTAGCAAAAAATTATCATATTTCTATAAATTAAATAAACATTAATATGATTAACTTTTAAATCAAAAAAGTTATACCATAAAAACGAGAATTTTATACTCTTTAAAACGAGACTGATCATGATATATTTTTTTTCAAAAAAATTACTTGTTTATTTTCGTAAAAAATATCACCCAAGTGCCTATTCAATATATCATATCGAGATCACTCAATGTCGAAGTAACAATATACATCATATATTCAACATTAAATGTTATATATGATTACTATTGTATTTCATTGTAACATATATATTCAACATTTCATATATTTTTTACATTAAACATTTAGACAATGTGATTACTATTATAACTCACGACTCGATATTTGATATTCAATATACGATAACAGAATATTGAAAGTCAAAGTAATACTATATATCATATATTCAACATTGCATGTACATTCAAAATAAATATTTAAACAATGTAATTACTATTGTAATTCATCATTCGAGATTTGATATAAATATTTAATGTTTATATTTATATAGATCATTCGAATCGTTTATGAAATATTTTTTCAAAAAACATTTACGTGTTATATATATATATATATATATATATATATATATATATATATTAAAAAAATTACACAGATGTACATTTAATGTCCGATAACAGAATATTGAACGTCGAAGTAATACTATATGCAGTACTACTTATACATTCAATATTAAAGGGGAGTCTAAATGGACCCCTTAGGCCAAAGAGAGTGGTTGGCGAGGTTGCCAAGTAAATCTGCAGCCACGTCAGCGCCACATCAGCTTTGCCATCGTTTGCCATTTTAATGTCATTCCGAGGGTATGGATGCCATTCATTTTCTTTTATTTTCATTTTAAACTTATAATAAAAATATTGAAATAAAAAAATAACATTTAATTAATAATATTAAAAAATAAACATAACATTAAAAATTAAGACATTCAAACTAAAAACATAATTTTTTTCTAAAAAAACATACTTAAAAATAAAAACCTACAATCCCAATATTTTTTTTCTATTTCTTCCTTTTGTTTTAACACGACTTCAAGTTGTTTTCCGGTCAAAAGACTAATGTCTTTGAAATAAATTCACATGTCACAAGCTTTTTCTCTCTCGATAATATATTCTTTTTTTAACACCAAACGTCTTCGAAACGCCGACGAAAATAATACCCTCAAAAAAGAAACGGCCCGAGCAGCTTGTGAGTAAATGTTAACCACTTCTGCGATAAATTCTATTGACTCCGAAAATGAAGATGATGAAGACATTTTTTTCAAATTTGTAATGTGTGTGTATTGAGAGAGAGTAAATAAAGTAATGAGAGAATAGATGAGATAAAAGAAAGAATGTGTGTTTGTATATATAGAGAGTAAATGAAATATAAATAATTATATAATAATAATAGTAGTAATATATATATATATATATATATATATATATATATATATATATATATATATATATATATATATATATATATATATATATATATATATATATATATATATATATATATATTTTAACAGATGTACATTTAATGTCCGATAACAGAATATTGAACGTCGAAGTAATACTATATGCAGTACTACTTATACATTCAATATTAAAGGGGAGTCTAAATGGACCCCTTAGGCCAAAGAGAGTGGTTGGCGAGGTTGCCAAGTAAATCTGCAGCCACGTCAGCGCCACATCAGCTTTGCCATCGTTTGCCATTTTAATGTCATTCCGAGGGTATGGATGCCATTCATTTTCTTTTATTTTCATTTTAAACTTATAATAAAAATATTGAAATAAAAAAATAACATTTAATTAATAATATTAAAAAATAAACATAACATTAAAAATTAAGACATTCAAACTAAAAACATAATTTTTTTCTAAAAAAACATACTTAAAAATAAAAACCTACAATCCCAATATTTTTTTTCTATTTCTTCCTTTTGTTTTAACGCGACTTCAAGTTGTTTTCCGGTCAAAAGACTAATGTCTTTGAAATAAATTCACATGTCACAAGCTTTTTCTCTCTCGATAATATATTCTTTTTTTAACACCAAACGTCTTCGAAACGCCGACGAAAATAATACCCTCAAAAAAGAAACGGCCCGAGCAGCTTGTGAGTAAATGTTAACCACTTCTGCGATAAATTCTATTGACTCCGAAAATGAAGATGATGAAGACATTTTTTTCAAATTTGTAATGTGTGTGTATTGAGAGAGAGTAAATAAAGTAATGAGAGAATAGATGAGATAAAAGAAAGAATGTGTGTTTGTATATATAGAGAGTAAATGAAATATAAATAATTATATAATAATAATAGTAGTAATATATATATATATATATATATATATATATATATATATATATATATATATATATAGACACACACATATATATTAAATATTAAAATGGAAGGGAAAGGGCTCGGCAATGGAATGCCGATGCCATGTTCATGAATGCCGATGCCAAGAAGACGGGGTGGTGTTCCCCGGATGTCACCCTCGGTACCACGATGGATGCCATGCCACTCCCTGTGGCCTTAGCAACAACAATTGAACCGAATTGATGCAACAACAATATCGAGCCCAAAAAACTAACGAAGAAGATGAAGAATTACTTACCTTCGTGTTTGAAGAACAGGATTCTGAAACGCTTCACACAACAATCAACACAAGACATAGCGATAGCGATATTCGAATGATCTCAATGGACCCTATTTCTTTTTTTAAACATAATTATTACACAATGATTCTATGTTTTTTTAATGATGCATACTTTTTTTAAACATAATTATTACACAATGATTCTATGTTTTTTTTAATGATGCATACTTTTTTTAAACATAATTATTACACAATAATTATATAAAATGTTTTTATTTGTTTTATATAATTATTAGGTAATGATGCATACTTTATATTTTATTTATTAATGTCTTCATTTAAAGAAAAAGTACTAAAATATAATACAATGAATCTAATAATTTGCATTATCAATGACAATGCATTACATTAATATTTTTTATAAAGTCATTTAACAAAGACGAGACAAAATATAATTAAGAAAAGACAAACATTTTTTCATTCCATCAAACTCACAAACATTGTTTCATTCCAATGGTACAACATTAAGATCAATGTTTCTGTGGGCTTCTTTATAAGCGAGTAAGCGATCTCTATACATTTCTTCCCACTCACTTAATTTTTTCCCTTTTCTTTTTGAAAACCCTTAAACTTCCGGCATCGGATGCCCCTCCTCTAAATCAACCTTCACAAAATGGTTGCCATGTACAAATACAATTGTGATTTATTGGTTAAGTTCGGGATGCAATGGTTTTGACCTAAGTGGACCCATAGCAACAGCTTCCGATCGTAAGCCACAGTTTCCATCACCGACAACATCTTTGATCCCAATTACGTATGGTTGGAAAAAGGACGGAATTTCATGAATTAATGGATGTATATGGCGCATTGGTACCTACATAAAATTGACAATAAGAACTCAGCTTATCATTCATCCAATAAACCGAATATATAATAAAATAATATCAAACATTGTACCTAGATTGATGGCTGATAATAATAAATTTCTTCTTGTCGTGAAGCTTCATGGTAAATATATCCACACTGTGTTGAAGTGCCCGCTTCCTATCATTTATCATGTAAGCTAAACTCATTTGATGAAAGATTATAAATAAATAACAGTTTATAAAAAGTAATTAAATGATACCTGCAGTTTAATATGTTTTGCATGAAGGGATCTTGATCACAAAGGTTGTTCACCATTGATGGCGGTTCTTGAAATATATATTCATCAAGTTTAATATATGAACTATGTCACCGACGTTCCCCTTTTAAGTTGATTGCTTTTGTACATAGCTCATGGGGTTCTTTGTTTAGATCTATAGAAAAACTTTGTCTCTCGGACAGTGCATTCAAATCAAAACCCGCATACCTCGTTTATTGTTTCTTCAACTTCGATCTTCCACGAGTACTTTTTTGAACAACTGGTTCTTTAATTGAAGTTGTAGCCACATCATAAATATTTTTTTAACATTCTTAAAAAACTTATTTTTCCAGGTTTGGACTATTTGTGGAAGCTCTCTTCGAAATTTTCGAGTTCCTCATCACAACAAATATCATCACTTTCTTTAGATTTTCTTGGCAAAATATCAATTGTCCTCTAAAAGATGTTAATTTAATCTAAAGGCACACATTGACCTACATTAAAACATAAAAGAAGTAATTATAATGTTCTGCTTACTGTATCATTTACAAAGTAGTCGGGAAGCATTTTGTTTGCTCGCATTCATCAATGCCAACTCCGTATCCGTGACTATAACATGTGGGTGCATACACTCTTGAAGTGTCAACTTTAAACAATTTAACACCCACGTGTAATTCGCCTCTGTTTCCCTATCCATAAAGGCAAAAGCTACACAAAATGTCTTTGGGTGGAAGTGACACCAACAATTTGAAGAAACAACTTCTTACATATGTTTGTTTTATAAGTGGCATCCATTATCAACATGTGTGGGAATGCACGCCATATTTTCCATGATGTGGGATGAACAAAGAATAAAGTCTTCAACTCGTTGGAAGCACTAGTTGTAAACTCGTAAACATAATTACTAGTTTGCAATGAAGAAACAAGAACCAGTTCCATTATGCATAAATAATTAAAGCATTGTAAGTAATTAAACTAATTTGTAAACAATAATTAAAGCGTTATAAGAATTTTCACCTGCATTGGAGTTCATCCTGCATGGTTGGACTTTCGAATATTTCGTTGCACATTGTATATAGTTTTGAGTATGAAAACACTATTATTATTTCGCTCCTTCAAGGTTGATAGAATATTTTTTGGAGCCACGCTATTCTTTGTTAAATCTGTCAGACGAGTTTCATCATCATTCAGTCGTCTTGCGTATGGATGTCCCTCAATATATTGTGCAGGTGGATGATTACGTTTATCACATTTCACTTTTAATGTCCAATTGGTATACTCTTTTAAATACTTCCCTTGTAATTCGAATTCGCAGTTAGTTTTCCTGCTTCCAGAGAGTTTGCTAGTATTCCTTACGTCTATACTCACGACCACGAACACAAATAAGTGTCACGTGAATCAATAAGATACTTATTACTAATAAGAAAATGATTATACAAAACAAATAAAATGATTATTACTAAAAAGTGTCACCTTGTACATGAACCCATTTTTGTATGCGTTTGATCTTCTTGTGACAATGACATATCTAAGAGAGTGTGCAACGCTTTGTGTCCACTCCATCAGATCTTCCCGAGATTCGAATACCCGATCAATATAAAAGGTTGGTGTAGTACTAGACGAATCCATTGTAAATGTACCCTTGCATATAAATAAACAAAATATAAGTTAAAATCAAATTTAAATAAATAATTTTTAGTTTCATTTAAGTAAGATATGAAATAAAAAATAAAAAGATCTATAATTGTGAAGACCACCCCTTACGGGGCAGTTCTCACGAGTCTAGGTCCCACATCATGCAATACGATATCAATCAAACTAAGATAGAGTAATTAATTGCAGAATATTAAATTACAGTACAAGCATATTAGGATTAAGTTTAATACAGATTAAAGTTTTTAAATTAAACTTATAAAGGGTACTATCTAATCTAGTTCACGTCATCACACAATCAAGATAAATCTACCCAGAACACCACAATATCATCATCCAATCAGTACCAAAATGGTTTGCTGAGTAGAGGTCTATGAAAACTTCACTTGATTCTTGTATGGCCTAAGTACTAGGTTCGGCAGGTGACTTTCCTTTATCTTTGCCTGTAAAAATGTTAATGTAGCAACCGTAAGCAATGCTTAGTGAGTATATAGATTTTCAAATTAAACATGCTATGTCAAGCGGATCATAAATCTAGCGTGATATGTCTTGGCTGCCGCTACAGCCCTCATGATTGAGACATAGAAGTCAAATAGTTGGATGATGCTCAGGCCACGCTCACGCTTAAATCGTGGGGATCAACCACATATTGGGCTAGCTTAAAGTAAATCAACGTAGTGGAACATTGGAGGTCATTACCAAGTTCAATAGAACTGGTGAAATAGCCAGGTCTAGAACAATAGACCAATCAGGGCTAATCAAGCTGAATCAATATGTCAAGTATATGCAATGATGAAGCATATGTAATCAAAGTCATGATAGCAGTAGTCTTATCGCAATATCTGAAATGAACAGTAAAAGCAATATCATATGAAGTGATAAGTCAAATAGCTATCATGATCCACTGGGCAACACCGAACCATAGTGTGCACAGGTCACAATCCAGCTGATAATATGAATGTCAAATCAATCTAGCATCAACAATATATCTCAACCGGAAATTCAAGCATGTTAAATCTGAATATCTATAACTCACAGTGTTGGGTCTTTATCAAACAGATGTAAAATCTGCCACCTGAGTTACCTCTGGATTTTATCTAAATCTGTTCTCTGTCAAATCAAATCTTTGACCCACTTTATGAATCTTTAAATCTTTGTTCAGAATTTCACTGAACCTGTCCAGAATTATCATATCAATATTTTGTCAATATCAACATCTTTTATCTTTAAATCTTTATTTTATCTGATTCTGATAACTTATTTATCCATAAATCATTCTTTCAATAATATTCTTTGTTTCATAAATTCTCAAAGGTTAATATATATATATATATATATATATATATATATATATATATATATATATATATATATATATATATATATATATATATATATATATATATATTAATATATATATATATATATATATTCATTTTGCTAACTATCTTGTTAATTTATGTGTCGTCTATGTATTTTATTCAATATATTCGAATTTAGGGAATGGGGTTCGAATTTAAGAATTAAATTTGAACATATAGCTTAAATTCAAAAGCATTAAATTCGATTATATGGTTAAATTCGAATGCTACCTTTCGAATATATATATACTAAATTCGAGACCCTTGACTAAATTCAAACCAAATTTGAATTTAATGCTGAAACTCCAACTTAAATTCAAAAACATCAACTTCGATTATAAGCTTAAAATTAATTCTGCATTTCAAATTTATTGACCACTCAAACATTAAATTTGAATTTAATAGTCAAAGAATATATGTGAGTGAATTGAATGCATTAAATTCAAATTAGGTGACTAAATTCGAATTATTATATTCGAACATATGTTGATAAAGTTGAATAATGCTAAATTCGAAGATCCTTTTTCGAATTTGAGGACTAAATTCGAATATATTCTCGAATTTAGCTAAATTTCGAGTTTGTTCTTGGCATTTCGAATTTGTTCATATTTTACAGCTTTAAATCATGAATTTCTATGGCATAAATCACAAATATGATAAATATTAATCCTAGGTTCGTTTATATTATACTTATTCTAATTAAAACTCAAGTTAAATAGCTTTAATCTCGTGAAAATAGATAAACTCGAATTTCTTATTTTATAAACCGAAAATATGAAAACTAAAAGTGTCGATTCTTACCTCAAATTCGTACGAAATCGAACATGTAATAGCATATTCTTGTAGTATTCTCCGAGATCTTTCTGATGACGTATAGAACTCGATAATCGGCCGGTCGGTTTGGGAGATAATTTAGAGAGAAGGTAGAGAGAGAGTGTAGAGAGAGAGAGAGAGTGTGTGTAGAGAGAGAGAGAGAGAGTAAAAGTGATTAAATGAATAATAAATCTCGTTTATATACTTCATCTAGTTATATTTGCTACTTAACCCACTTTTACTTTTGTATCTTATATCTCTTTTATTTAATTATCTTTAATAAATATTAAATCATAACTTTAAATATTTATATAATTTAATTAAATATCTCATAAATTAATTAAATTATAATTCAAATAATGTAATAATATTACATTATCGGTTCAAATACTGACTTTAAGACTAGATCCAAATGTTAGGTTGTTACAGAATGGGCTCCACCACGCACAAACTTCGTACCCGAAGTTAGCTATGTTTGAACAGACTTGGATATGTTGCTTTCATGACATCTCTGGATTCCCAAGACTGATGCGAACTTTTGTGGTGTTTCCACTGGACGAGCACCATCTGTATCTCTTTATTCCGAAGCTTTTTGATCTTCGAGTCCAGAATACGTTCTGGCTCTTCAACCACGCGAAGCTTCTCATCAATCTGCAAGTTAACATGTGGTATTTGAACTTCTCTTTCGTCTGCTAAGCTCTTTCTCAAGTGACTAACATGGAATACAGGATGTATTCCAGATAAGTCCGCTGGCAGTTCAAGACGATAAGATTGATTTCCTATCTTTTCCACAATCTTGAACGGACCGATGAATCTCGGAGCTAGCTTATTTCTCTTTATGAATCTCACCACATTCTTCATTGGGGATACTTTCAGCATCACCCAATCGTTAACCGCAAATCTTATTGATCTGTGTCGATTATCATAATATGACTTCTGCCTGCTCTGAGCTTCAAGAATGTTCCTTCTAACAAGTTGAATTTTATCGTGAGTCAACTGTAGAAGGGCAGGACCCGCTATCGGTGATTCACCTGCTTCGCGCCAACAGGTGGGAGTTCTGCACTTTCTTCCGTGCAAAGCTTCAAAAGGAGCCATCTTGATCGTTGAATGATAACTATTATTATATGAGAATTCGACCAACGACAAGTGGTCATCCCAGTTACCACCTAGATCAAGAACACAGGCACGAAGCATATCTTCAAGAGTAAGGATAGTACGCACACTCTGGCATCTGCATTAGGATGATAAGCAGTACTCATAGAGATCCGAGTACCCATCCCGTCTTGTAGAGCTTGCCAGAATCTAGATGTGAAGCGACTATCACGATCAGATACGATAGATTTCGGCACACCATGTCGAGAAATGATTTCAGTGATGTACATCTGTGCCAATCTATCAAGGGAGTATGTCTCTTTCATCGGTATGAAATGAGCTGACTTCGTTAATCGGTCCATGACTACCCAGATGGAGTCGTGCTGTCTTTTGGTCTTAGGCAACTTCGTGATGAAGTCCATTGTTATATGCTCCCACTTCCACTCAGAAACTGGTAGTGGTTGCATATCCCCGAAGGGTTTGTGATGTTCTGCCTTAACCATCTGACAGATTCTGCAGCTTTCAACATATTTACCGATGTCTTTCTTCATTCCTGGCCACCAGTAGTCAGCTTTTAGATCAAAATACATCTTTGAGCAGCCAGGATGAACAGATAACTTGGACTGATGGGATTCAGATAGAGGAGTGTTGCAAATAGAACCATATTTAGGAATCCAGATTCGGTTTCCCTTGAGACAGTGAAGTCCCAAATGGTTCAGAGATAAGAATTGTAACTTCCCTTTGAGATTTTCAGAACCGATATTCTCTTCTTTCAACGCTACGGCTTGAGCAGATCTGATATCCTTGATAAGATCGGAAGAGAATACAACAGGAGTCAGGGCATAGCAACACTTTTCCGGATATGTCTTTCTACTCAAAGCATCCGCGACAACATTAGCTTTGCCGGGATGATATAGGATTTCACAATCATAATCCTTGATAAGCTCCAAGGACCGTCGCTGTTTCATATTCAGATCCTTTTGAGTAAACAGATGTTTGAGACTCTTATGATCGGTGTAGAGCTGACACCGTGTCCCATAAAGATAGTGACGCCAGATTTTTAGAGCAAAGGTCACGACAGCCAACTCAAGATCATGAGTTGGTACACTTTTCTCGTAATCCTTCAATTGCCTTGAAGCGTAGGCAATGACTTTTCCCCTTTGCATAAGGACACATCCTAAGCCAGTACCAAATGCGTCGCTGTAAACGACAAAATCATCGTTTCCTTCTGGCAAGGCTAGGATCGGCGCTTGAATAAGCTTCTGTTGTAGAATATCGAATGCCTCTTGCTGTTTATCGGCCCATACGAAAGGTGTATTCTTTCGTGTTAACATAGTAAGTGGCACAACAATCTTTGAGAAGTCCGTTATGAATCGCCGATAATAGCCGGCCAATCCAAGGAAACTTCTTATTTCAGAGGCATTGCGAGGCGTTTGCCATTTTTGAACGGCCTCGACTTTAGACGGATCAACGGAAATACCTTCGCCAGAAACAACATGGCCAAGGAATTGAATCTATAAAAGCAACAAAGTAAAGTTTCAAGTTTTGTTCAATCAAAGAACGCTTAACGAATAGCTCAAGACAATGTAAAGTTATACCTGTCTGAGCCAGAACTCGCATTTAGAAAATTTTGCATAGAGTATTTCTTTTCTCAGTAACTCTAGCAATTGCCGCAAATGAATAGCATGATCAGCCTCCGTTTTGGAATAAATCAGAATATCGTCTATGAATACGATTATTGACTTATCCAGCATCGGTCTGCACACGCGATTCATGAGGTCCATGAACGCCGCTGGTGCATTCGTTAAACCAAACGGCATTACGAGAAATTCGTAATGACCGTATCTTGTTCGGAAGGCTGTCTTCGGAATATCCTCATCTCTTACCTTCAGCTGATGATACCCAGAACGAAGACCGATTTTAGAAAAATAGCTGGCTCCTTGTAGCTGATCGAACGAATCATCAATTCTGGGCAGAGGATACTTATTCTTTATTGTGACTTTGTTCAACTCCCGATAATCGATGCACATTCGAAAAGTTCCGTCTTTCTTCTTAACGAATAAAACAGGTGCATCCCACGGAGATGAACTTGGTCGGATAAATCCCTTTTCTAATAGCTCTTGCAATTGCTTTGACATTTCCTGCATTTCTGCAGGTGCAAGTCTGTAGGGAGCTTTGGCAATGGGAGCTGCACCAGGAACTAAGTCAATGCCGAATTCGACTTGACGTTCCGGTGGTACTCCAGAAATATCATCGGGAAAGACGTCTGGAAACTCACAGACGATAGGAATGTCAGCTAGGGTTTTCTTTTCAGAGTTAGATTTAGAAGAGACGTAGCACAGATAAGATTCGTGACCCTTAGACAAACATTTGTGAGCTTTCTCTACAGAAATGAAGCAGTGAGCACCTTTTCTTTTCTCTCCTTTCATCTCCAATACTCGGTCGTCTGAGGACTTGATTCTGATGATCTGACGGTTGCATACGATCGTTGCTTCGTTGTTCATTAGCCAGTCCATGCCGATGATAACGTCAAACTCTTTTAGCGGAATCGGTATAAGATCGAGGTTGAATACAATATTATTTACGAGCAGGGTGCAGTTTCGGTAGACAGAATCAGCCATAACATAGTTGTTACTGGCTGTCTCGATATCAATTACAACAGGAAGCTTTGACGGGGATTTAGATAATCTTGATGCAAAAGAAGTCGATATAAAGGAACGACTAGCGCCATAATCAAATAGTACGCGAGCAGGTATCGTATTTAACAGAAACGTACCGGTAACTACGTCAGGTGTTTCTTTCGCTTCTTCTGCTGTTATCTGAAACGCACGTGTCCTTGTTGTCGGAGTTGCAGCAGAACTCTTTACTGTAGAACCTCCTGCTGATGATTGCGACTGAAATCGTTGCCCGCTGCGACACTGATACATAAGGTGTCCTCTTTTCCCGCATTTCGCACATCTGCGTCCTTGCTGTGGGCGTTCTTCGCTACTGTGACCAATTCTGTTGCAAGCAAACAAAATAACCTCATCTGGGTTACACAATCCCATGTGTGATTTTCTGCATCTCTTGCAGAATCGTGGCTCGTTTGTCAATGAGTAGGCTTGCGCTTTCGGTTAGGATTGCTGAGATTGCTGGGTCTGAGATTTGTTTGGCCTGAAGAATCTGCCGAATCTCTGCTTCTTCGGAGGAGAAGGACATGTTGGATTAGCTGATGGAGCATAAAGCTGATCGCCATACTCTAGGTATCCCCTCTTGATCTGTCTGGCCGCTTCCACCATTTCCAGATAGGACTTATACTTTATCGCGCTCATCGGGTGCCGATATCTTAGGTTGAGTCCTCCGCGGAATCTATTCATCTTCCTTTCCTCAGTAGCTACTTGATATGAGGAGTAACCGCAAAGCCGAGAGAATTCGTGCTCGTATTCATCAACAGTCTTTGTTCCCTGAGTCAGCTGCATCAATTGGACTTCCATCTTATCTTGTTGGTCGATCGGGCAATACTTCGCGTTAAACATATCTAGAAATTGATTCCACTCTAAAGTCTGTATCACCTCTTCTCCATATATGCTCCTTTGAGTCTTCCACCAAGCACGGGCAGCTCCAACAAATAACGCAGACGCATAACTTACTTTCTTTGAATCTAAGCAGTCAGAAATTCTGAAGATTTCTTCGTTATGGCTGATCCAATCCATCGCCTGAATTGGATTCATTGTGCCCTCGAAGTTTAGGGCACCGTTTGCTTTAAAATCCTTGAACTTACAGCCTTTAGGCTGCTCGATTTGGGTTTCTGGGGTGGAGTTATCAGAATCAGATTCTTCATTCTGGATTTGCTTTTCTTTTCTCTTATTCTTTTCATATTCACGTCTTTTAGTTTCGGCCTCATCTCTGGCCTGAAATTGTTCTTGCATAATCTTATTCTGTTGTTCTAAATGTTGGGCTAAAAGTTGTTGCATCATTTCAAACATTTGCTGTGGGGTCATGTTGCTTGGTATGTCACCTGATCCTGTTCTTGACATCTAAACTGAAAATTAAAATCATTTAACTATCAGTTTATAGACTTAGATCTATGTACCCTTTTTCCCATCCTAATAGTCTGTACATCCTATCTCAGTTCAAACCACCTAAATGATTGATACATATGTATTGCTTCAGTTTGAGACCAAGTATACTCACGTAATACTTGATTCACTCAAACTATGGGCTCTGATACCATCCTGTGAAGACCACCCCTTACGGGGCAGTTCTCACGAGTCTAGGTCCCACATCATGCAATACGATATCAATCAAACTAAGATAGAGTAATTAATTGCGGAATATTAAATTACAGTACAAGCATATTAGGATTAAGTTTAATACAGATTAAAGATTTTAAATTAAACTTATAAAGGGTACTATCTAATCTAGTTCACGTCATCACACAATCAAGATAAATCTACCCAGAACACCACAATATCATCATCCAATTAATACCAAAATGGTTTGCTGAGTAGAGGTCTATGAAAACTTCACTTGATTCTTGTATGACCTAAGTACCAGGTCCGACAGGTGACTTTCCTTTATCTTTGCCTGTAAAAATGTTAATGTAGCAACTGTAAGCAATGCTTAGTGAGTATATAGATTTTCAAATTAAACATGCTATGTCAAGCGGATCATAAATCTAGCGTGATATGTCTTGGCTGCCGCTACAGCCCTCATGATTGAGACATAGAAGTCATAGAGTCGGATGATGCTCAGGCCACGCTCACGCTTAAATCGTGGGGATCAACCACATACTGGGCTAGCTACCAGTAAATTAACGTGGCGGGACATCGGAGGTCATTACCAAGTTAAATAGAACTGGTGAAATAGCCAGGTTTAGAACAATAGACCATTCAGGGGTAATCAAGCTGAATCAATATGTCAAGTATATGCAAATGATGAAGCATATGTAATCAAAGTCATGATAGCAGTAGTCTTATCGCAATATCTGAAATGAACAGTAAAAGCAATATCATATGAAGTGATAAGTCAAATAGCTATCATGATCCACTGGACAACACCGAACCATAGTGTGCACAGGTCACAATCCAGCTGATAATATGAATGTCAAATCAATCTAGCATCAACAATATATCTCAACCGGAAATTCAAGCATGCTAAATCTGAATATCTATAACTCACAGTGTTGGGTCTTTATCAAACAGATGTAAAATCTGCCACCTGAGTTATCTCAGGATTTTATCTCAATCTGTTCTCTGTCAAATCAAATCTTTGACCCACTTTATAAATTTTTAAATCTTTGTTCAGAATTTCACTGAACCTGTCCAGAATTATCATATCAATATTTTGTCAATATCAACATCTTTTATCTTTAAATCTTTATTTTATCTGATTCTGATAACTTATTTATTCATAAATCATTCTTTCAATAATATTCTTTGTTTCATAAATTCTCAAAGGTCAATATATATATATATATATATATATATATATATATATATATATATATATATATATATATATATATATATATATATATATATATATATATATATATATATATATAAATATATATATATATTCATTTTGCTAACTATCTTGTTAATTTATGTGTCGTCTATGTATTTTATTCAATATATTCGAATTTAGGGAATGGGGTTCGAATTTAAGAATTAAATTCGAACATATAGCTTAAATTCAAAAGCATTAAATTCGATTATATGGTTAAATTCGAATGCTACCTTTCGAATATATATATATACTAAATTCGAGACCCTTGACTAAATTCAAACCAAATTCGAATTTAATGCTCAAACTCCAAGTTAAATTAAAAAACATCAACTTTGATTATAAGCTTAAAAATAATTCTACATTTCAAATTTATTGACCACTCAAACATTAAATTTGAATTTAATAGTCAAAGAATATATGTGAGTGAATTGAATGCATTAAATTCAAATTAGGTGACTAAATTCGAATTATTATATTCGAACATATGTTGATAAAGTTGAATAATGCTAAATTCGAAGATCCTTATTCGAATTTGAGGACTATATTCGAATATATTCTCGAATTTAGCTAAATTTCGAGTTTGTTTTATGTATTTCGAGTTTGTTCTTGGCATTTCGAATTTATTCATATTTTACAGCTTTAAATCATGAATTTCTAAGACATAAATCACAAATATGATAAATATTAAGCCTAGGTTCGTTTATATTATACTTATTCTAATTAAAACTCAAGTTAAATAGCTTTAATCTCGTGAAAATAGATAAATTCGAATTTCTTATTTTATAAACCGAAAATATAAAAACTAAAAGTGTCGATTCTTACCTCAAATTCGTACGAAATCGAACATGTAATAGCAGATTCTTGTAGTATTCTCCGAGATCTTTCCGATGACGTATAGAACTCGATAATCGGCCGGTCGGTTTGGGAGATAATTTAGAGAGAAGGTAGAGAGAGAGAGTGTAGAGAGAGTGTGTGTGTAGAGAGAGAGAGTAAAAGTGATTAAATGAATAATAAATCTCGTTTATATACTTCATCTAGTTATATTTGCTACTTAACCCACTTTTACTTTTGTATCTTATATCTCTTTTATTTAATTATCTTTAATAAATATTAAATCATAACTTTAAATATTTATATAATTTAATTAAATATCTTATAAATTAATTAAATTATAATTCAAATAATGTAATAATATTACATTATCGGTTCAAATACTGAATTTAAGACTAGATCAAAAAGTTAGGTTGTTACAATAATACTTTAAAACGTATTTTGGTTTTATATAAAAAAATAAAGAAACTCTTCCTCCTTTATGGCCTGCACCTTTTACTTTAATTTATAAAAAAATATTATATATATACATATATATATATATATATATATATATATATATATATATATATATATATATATATATATATATATATATATATATATAGAATATGGTTCGAGAGAGTACCACCCTTATGGAGCGCACCAGAAGGTACCACCTTTAAAAAAACTTTTTTTAAATTTTTTTTTCATAAACATGTTTTAATTAACGTTATGAAGATCATATGTAAATTTCACATAAATTCACATCTCCTAGCTCCTAAAAAATTATTTGAACACACACTTACATAATTTTAAAGACATGTGAACGCGTATTTATGTGATGCGTGTTTTCATGCACTTAGAGTGATCGGATTTGCGTGAAATTCACATATGATCTGTGTAATGTTAATTAGAACATGTTCATGAAAAAAAAATTCAAAAAAATTACTTTTAAGGGTGGTACCTTCTGGTGCGCTGCATTAGAGGTGGTACTCACTTGAACCTATATATATATATATATATATATATATATATATATATATATATATATATATATATATATATATATATATATATATATATATATATATATATATATATATATATATAAAACAAGAAAACTCTCCCTCCTTCCTTTATGCCTTTCCACACTTTCTCTCTCTACTCCCAATTTATTGACCTTTTCTTACCCTTTCACTCTCTACTCCTCCATTCTTTCTGTGTTACCACTCCGGCGAACCAGCAGCTCCGGCAAACAAAGAGGTGGTGGAGGCGACATCATGTATCTAGGTGATGGTGGTGGTGTGTTTTGAACGGCGGCCAGAGAGGGATCTAGGTGGTGGTGGGTTCGGTTTGGCGGAGGTATGTGGTGGTGGCTGGCGGCAGAGGTAGGTGCTGGCCGCAAAGGTGGGTGGGTGGTTGTTGGTGCCAGGTGGTGCTGCTCGGTGGTTTGCTAGAAAATTCGTCGCCGGTGTCGGCGGCAGAGGTGACTCTTTCTCACAGGAAAAGTTAAACATTGTATTTGTTTATTATCTTGATTGTTTTGATTTAAACACTATTAGAATAGATTTATGTATAACCGATATTTATTGGATAGATTTGTAGTTAATTTGAGGTGGGAAAGGGTTAATTTGATTTAATGTTTATGTTTTCAAATGAGTCTCAGATATTGTTTTCAAAAAGTCTCAATTCAATTTTCAATGATTAACCGAGCATTAATTACCTGAATTTTGGAACCCATATTCCAAGTGGAAAGTCAACATCTTGAAAAATGGGTACAGAGGGTGTCCAAAAAGTAGAGAGGATGTCTAAAAAGTAGGACCCATATTAAAAGATTCAATTCAATGGTCAAACTTGGTAATCAAACTTGGTGGGCTAATTATTTAATGATAATTGCATATTTACCATCTTATCCCTAATTTTGTATTATAATCCTATGGTATAGATTAGTTCTATAGTTTTGCATCAAACTAAGGTTCTGCAAAGATCCAAACCCTATATATATATATATATATATATATATATATATATATATATATATATATATATATATATATATATATATATATATATATATATATATATATATATATATATATATATATATATATATATATATATATATATATATATATATATATATATATATATATAGAGGTTCAATTGATAACTTTTATGCATCTAGGAACTCTAGGAACTTTTATGCATCAAGAGTCCCTCTCTCTCCATCCAACCTGCCATTTCTATCTTTCTCTCAACATCCGACCGACCACCTCACTCTCTCACTCTCTCTCTCTCTCAACATCTGACCGACCGTTGCGCCACCATTGCACCACTGTCATCTCATTCTCTCGGCCGCTGCACCACCATCGTTGCACCACCGCCGCCGCTGCACCATCTCATTTTCTTAGTCGTCGCCGCATCACAATCTCAATGTCCAATCGGCCAATGCACCACATCTCATACTCTCGACCACTACACCATTGTTGAACACGATGAAAAAGATGAAGAAAAGAACACGATGCCTATTGTTTGAAAGAAACGATGAAAATGTAGGAAAAACGAAGAAGAAGATGATGAACACGTTGATGCGTCACGTTAGAACGATGAATACAATGGGTTATATTTTGGATGAACATATTATTGCATCACGTTTAAACACATGTAGTCCTAATCAGAAATATTGCACTCACACAATAAACAACAATATAATCGATTCAAACAAAGAGAATAATCTCAATCTATGCATGAACTATCAGAGAATAATGAAATAGGAGCCGCCGCTTTTTTGCTATTGAAAAGTGAACAATGACAAAAAGATTGGGAAACCCTAAGCAAGGTTTCCTTTAAATATATAAGCAACTTTGAAGGGTTTACAAACTATACCGACAACTTCTAAATAAACGAAACAACTTACAAATAAAAGAAAAGAAATTACATGAAAATGAAATACAACTATCTATTACAAAATAGAACCCGCAGGATTGAAATTTAATATTTAACAACGTTGTTGATGCATTACTTTGATGAACATGTTGAGATTTTGGAATAACACGTGTTGTTGCATCACGTTAGATTGATGTTTTTAAATGAACATGTTGATGCATCACAAAATGATGAACACGATGATGATGAACACGAAGATGATTAACCAAGATGATGAACCAATATGATGTATCGACATGTTAATCTTTTTTTTTTTTAGATTTTGAATTTGTATAAATTTTGTTAATTTTTGAAGTGTATTAATTAATTTATTTAGCATTGATGCAATATTCAATTAATATAAAATCAAAATTGAATAAATTATATATATATATTTTTTCCTAAACTACCCTTTGTTAGACGCATCAAGTATGTTGCATCACGAGATGCACCAAGTATGTTGTATCACGAGATCAACTCGATCCAACAGATGTAAGATGGATCCTAGGTACCTTGATGAATAAAAGTTCTCAATTGAACCCTATATATAGGATGGGTTTAATGAAAACCAATATGAATCGAAATATATATTAATGCATATGTGATCTATGAAAGTTTTTAGAAACAAGTGAAATTCAAAAAAAAAACATCAAAAGTATCGCCTTTTTTTTTGTCTTTCATGTCTACTAGACATGATTTGGATTTGGTGTTGGGAAAGCCAAATAGCAGGTCAACAGTGTTTTGGGCTTTGTCTTCATACACCATTCAGTGTTGGGAAGGCCGAACGGCAACTTGCCTTTTCACTTTTCAGAGTGTTGTCTTGTCAAACCTTGTTATCACATGGCATCCGGTTTTGTGAGTACTGAATACCACCCGTGAGTTGCTCCCCACCCGTGAGTTTTGTGAGTACCGAATACCACTATATAAGAAGCCATAACAATCTAAGTCAATCACCATCCATAGTAACAATTTTCATCTTATTTATATCTTTATATTTTTAAACACTTATTATAATTTCTATAATGGCCGGTCAAGAAGAAATATTTGTTGGACCAACTAATGGCGATCTATTATTTTTAAGTGAAGAACATTGGGCGTTCGAATATATAATGACAACACCGCAAAACAACATTTTCTTTCCTTTTGGTTCAAGGTTAGTATTTTTGAATTTTACTTTATTGTTACATTTAAATTTTAATTTTCTTATAAGTTGTACAATTAATAAATTCAAACGAGTATATATATATATATATATATATATATATATATATATATATATATATATATATATATATATATATATATATATATATATATATATATATATATATATATATATATATATATATATATATATATTCATACATACATATACATATACATATACATATACATGTTGTAGCTATCCATATAATTGTTATTGGTGGTGTCTAGGATTGCCTGATCGGGCTTGGTTGTTCGATATTTGAAAGGTATCATACCGAAATAGTCCTGTCTCCTCGACTGACCTGACTGGCCATTGTAACTTTTATTTAGATTAACTACAAAATTAATGTGATATATATTATAATTGTAATACAAGTTTCAAAATTGAATATTGACTAGACATTTAATTATATAGATGGAGAGGGAGTCATAGCTTCGCTGAAACCACATCACATTGTTTAAAAGCTATTCGCTACACTCTAATGATATTAGAAAATAATGAGGTATTTTATTTGAATTCAAGCTTTACATTTTTTAAACTACAAAAGTTATGAACCACACTTACTTGCTACTCTCTGTTATGTCTTAGTTTAACTGGACACCATATGTTGAATTCCTGCCTCAATTACACGTTGATTGTACAAGTGGTTTTCAATCTTGGAGATGTAACACGTATATAATATGTTGGAAGATTGTTGAATCACACTTACCGAGCAGGGTAATGAGACAATTTAATATGGTACAAACCATCCCATCAAACAACTTATTATTTACATTTGATCAGCACAAAAAGGTGCACAAAATCAATCAGGTGGGTAAGAAAGTTGATTGGCTTAGTAAGCACAGAATTTATATTCAACAGTGGCATTCCAAACATGAAAATACTGTCAATGGTATTTCCTCAAATAACTCTGATGACAGTATGGAATATAATATATGTTACTTTCAGCGAACGGTTAATCACATCGTTCGTCCTCAATCAAGTGGTTGTCCAGGGTTCAAAAACATTTCTACTACTGTTGCGCTGCGTATGACTTCGTGAACATCTCAGAACATCTAACTTGTGACTTCTTCGCATGGGATGAACCAACCTCGAATAACCCAACAAACATTTCAATTTACGAACTTCAACCAGGTAACACAAACCCTCGCACAACAAGGACAAACACATCAAACCCTGGTAACTCTGGTCGTCCACCGACGACTTCAAATAATGTTGTGACACATCTCTCACTTTGGAAGATCAGACCACCGAATCAAACAACTATGGATAAACATTACTACAATTGCTACACTTCCAATTCCGCATAATATTTACAAATCATTATCTACAATCTTACATTCTTAGACATTTTATTTTCTACACATATGAGTTTGATGATCTAATCACCATAAATCTTCATCATGGTGGCTTATTCACTGAATTACCCACTATAAGATACGAAGGAGGTGTTGTAACAAACACCCGTACTCGAAGATTTTTTTACTTTATTAAGTTCGGAGGTGACATGGATCATGATCTAAAACACTTTGCAAACGAAAATTTTTACGTCTTATTATGTTTTACACCGCGGAGAGAAGCTTTATTACTAAAACATAGATTCCTTGATGTTTACGTGTCAAATGTAGAAATAAGCAGACGTCCGAGATCTTGGTTTCCTATTCGCAATGAAGCAACATCCACATAGACACGCTGGGCAATATATGATTGTTGTAACATTGTAACTTTTATAATTATATTTTAACGAATTACTATGGACAATATATGATTGTTGTAACATTTTATGTATGTTAAAAATTTTATTTTATATAAAATATAATAACATACATAAATTATTCAAACAAATTATAATGAAATAATAATTATATACTTACTATTATAAATAAATATAAATACCTAAGTATACATGTATGACTATATATAATTATATAATTAGGTATAAATATTTGAAAACTCGATCGAGAAAACATAAACTAAAAAAAAACCGGTCTAACCCAATACATAGAAAATGGAAAAAGTAACATCTTATAGTATTTGATTTTCTTAACAAATAATGATTCTAATAAGCTTATTAAAATAAGTACATAAGGAGTAACATTTTGTGGTATTTGAAATATTATTGGGGGTAGGGATTGGAGTGTTTGTGAAAAAAGAGAGTTTATAGAAAAACCTATCTATCATTCGGTCATTATAAAACCGAATGACATATTAAAACAAAAAATACTGCCTATGTGACATGACCAATATTCGGTCTTGGTAACACCAAATGGTGTATGACAAAGCTGAAATGTGGCAGCACACCCTTGCACAACAGACCTGCCATTCAGTTTCTGGAAGACCGAACATAGTAGATATGAAAGACAAAAATAAAGGCGGTACTTTTAATATTTTTTTTGAAATTTCACTTAATTCTAAATTTTTTCTATATTAATGTATCACGATGCACTTAAAAATATATGCATAGGGGTATTTCCAGAATATTTTTTTCCAAAATTTTAATTTTCATCAATTTTATATTCGAATTTTTAAGGGTTTAATATGAAAAAAAAAAACCAACATCTTATCGTAATTTTTTGCGATTTAGTCCCTCCATGTTATTTTTAACTAAGAAAGTCCTCAAATTATTGTTTTTAATCCGGTTTTTGAAAATTTTTTTTTCATAATCAACTGTGTCTTTTTTCACATGATACCAACATGTTTTCACTATTTTTCTCCGAAAAGTCTACAAACTTGAAGACTTTTTTGAAAAAATAAAAAAATTCTAAAAATCATAAACAAATATATTACTTAAGGATATTATTGATAAAAATAATACGGAGGGACGAAACCACGAAAACGTGAAAAACATGTTGGTTTTTTTTCCATATACATCCAAATTTAAGAATTACAAAACAATTATGCATAAAATAACAATCAACTTCGTCTTAACAAAAATCACCATCTTCATCAAATTTAAAAATTACAAAACGACGATGCATACCATCAATCTTCTTCTTCATCATATCCTCTGTGTTCAACATTAACTCATATCCAATGGTGCACTCCACAAAAAAACGATGATGACGATACACTCCAAACAACTGACGATGCACTCCATCGTCTTCATCTTATTTATCTTTGTGTTCAATATTAACTCATAAACCATGGTGTACTCCACAAACCACAATAATGAACTTCACAAAAAACACGATGCACTCCACAAAAAACGACGATACAATTTACAAAAACAATGATGCACACCATCAATGTTCATCATTGTTGACTCCATGTTTAACATTAACTCATAAATGATGATGCACTCAAACAAAGGGATGATGATGAACAACAAAAATCAATGATGCTCTCTACAAACACAACGATGCACTAAAGAACTCTACAAAAATGACGATGCATTCCAGAACATCATCATGTTCACGTGGCTGAGAACATTATCATCTTCATGTGGATATCATTCATTATAAGGTGGATCTCGACGGTGGCTATGGTAAAGAACAAACGGAGATGGTGGCTAGATTGATGCAATCTCACATCAAGAAACCCGAGGCTAAGGGTGAGATTAAGATCGAGATACCATAGTGTATGGTGGCATTGTGTAGCGGTTGCCAGTGGCTGCCATCTACAACTAGGCTTGGCAAAAAAACCCATCCCCCGATGAGAAACCTGTAATTCGTACCCGATTTGACCGGAGAATCCCTGAGTTAACTGGGACGGGGATGAGGACGAAAAATCCCCGATTTACAATAATGGTGATGGGACGGGGATGAGAGACACTTTAAACCCCGACCCCGACCCGATTATATTTTATGTTTTTAATATATATTATTATATATATATATATATATAAATTTACAATGTAAATTATTCATTACATTTTAAAATAATATATTAATTATCAATGTATATGACTTTTCTATAGTTTAAAACATTATAGTTTGAATTTTAAACTTTTATTATAAATTATAAACTACATATGTAAATAACTCAAATATATTTAAATTGATTTTTTTAATGTTTATTTACTTCTATTTTTCTACTAAATTACTTTTTATAGTTTAAACTTAATAATATTTTAGGAATTGGAAAAATCCGATTCTTCGACGGGGATCCCCGATTCCCGATTGGGACGAGGATGGTGATAGAAACTCATTCCCCAATGGGGATAGTGGAGATGATTAAAAAGAATATATGGAGATGAGAAATTAGATCCCCGTCCCGCCCCATTGCGATGCCTATCTGGAATCGACTGCTTTGGCTCACTGTCTGGAATCAAATGAGTGGAAGGTGAAAGTGTTTTTGTTTTGAATTTTGGAAATGTGAGTGGATTGGTCAACAAATATCCTAAATTATCTCCCATGATTTGAGGAATTGAATTTTCATTTTAATTTTGATTTTTGTTTTACCAAATAAATATATTATATTATTCCACAATTACCCTTAATGACCTTGTGATGCAGTTCGGTTTTCTAAGGTTTTCTGATGCATATTGGTTTTCCATTGAGAGAGAGTGAGGGAATGAGAGGTTCAATGAAAAACTAATATATATAGAAAAATACTGGAGAACCAAAGTGGACGATAAAGAGATATCGATGCATCAAAACTTAAAAGCTTTATTAAAAAGGTATTGTTGGAAAACTCAATATATTATCTATCATAAAATTAAGTTTAAAAAAATCTTGTATTAGAAATTCCTTTAATCACTCCTACAATCACCTAACAAATAATATGAGTTTGTTCGACCGATTTCATCTAACCAATTTCTTTGATCGTCGTTGGTCGGATTGAATACTCCAATTAAACCCTACCCCTACCATTGTTCTTAATATTTGTCATCGGTAAGAAAAAAATTCTCATTAATGTTTCTCTTTACTACGGTAATTGCCTTTTCGCCAATCTCATCTTCCGATTATATAAATATTTGTAGCCACCATATTACAATTAAAGAAATCTTCACCAAACCATTATATACAACAATTGTGTAATTTGGAATTTAATTCTCCATATATTTCATTGATCTCTCCATAAATCTTCACCAAACCATTATATACAACAATTGTGTGATTTGGAATTTAATTCTCCATATATTTCATTGATCTCTCCATACACTAGCCGTATCTTCATTCTCAGTACCATATACATTTATAAAATAGTAGTTTTAGTGATATGCATCGTCGTTAATGTCAGTTTGGTTGATGAAAAGTCATGATTAACTACGGATGCAAAATATCGTTTTGGTTGATGAAAAGTGATGCATCATTGTTTTGGTTGATGATGAGCTACAAATGTTACATCCTTTTGGGTAATGAAGAGTGATGCACCATCGTTTTGGTAGACAAGCTACTGTGCACCATTGATGCAACGATGAACTTACTGTGCATAATCAAACATGGATTTTTTTTGTTAACGGATCATTGATGCAACGTCCATGTTAGTTGAGTGCATCATCAAAATGCGGATGATCTTTTGTTGGTGAATGTGATTAAAGATGAACATGATGATGTTGAAGATTCATATGAATTTATCTAAATTTTGATAATTAAATTAGGCTTCAATTAAACTTTTATTATATAATTATATTTTTCATTTAATGTAATTAATTGATAACATATACTATTAATGTTAAATATGAATTTATTTGCGTGGATTTATTGTTTTACTATAATACATTTTCATAATTATTTTTATATTGCAACTTGATTCACCGTGAACTAATAGTTGTGCATTTAATTAGATGACTCTCCTTGCTTCTCCAAAGTTTTTCAATGCATAGTGGTTCTCTATTGAACTCATCCTTATTATTTATATATATATATATATATATATGTGTGTGTGTGTGTGTGTGTGTGTGTGTGTGTGTGTTAGGCTCAAAAAGGCCTCAGTCAAACATGCTCCTCATCTTAGGGGGAGATTTTTAATCAAACCTATTTGATGCACTTGAAGGTATAATTTAAGGCCTGTTTATGCCTTATTGAAACCTGAAAAGTGATTTGCAATATGAGACAAAGCTGTTTACCCTGTTGCATTTGTTGCAACAAAGGCAGATTGTCCAAGCTGTTCTGTCTGCTGAACAGGCTAGACATAAACTGTCTACGCTGCTCTGTTATGTTGAGCAGCTTGGACAGATTCTAAGTGTTCTGTTCTTTGTGAACATAACCTGTTCTTTGTGAAAAGGCTAAACACTTTATGGAATAGGTTTCGAAGTCCTCATGTATTGTTTTTTGCTACAAGATCAGTTTACAAGTCGAAGACAAAGTGGAAAACAGAAACTGCAAAAGCCTGCCAACGCTGTTCTGTTACATGAAGACAAACGGATATCTGAAAAGGGTGACTGACATTTTCTTTTATCAAAATGGCTTTAACAAAAGGAGAAAGATGCAAAGTTGTCATTCCTCTTTTAGTTAAAGCCTTATGCAATAGTGACAAAAAGAAAAGACAAAGATTCTGCCATATGAAGACAAATCTGCTTTATCAGAATGTGCAGAAAAGGTGTTTTGTCTTTTTGGAAAGACATCCCACTATCTCATTGTCCAATGAAGAAGCTTCACTGAGATTCTCAGTGAGAGTATTAAAGGAAGCTTCTAAGGATTGTGAGATATCCAAGAGTGAGAAATCAGATCGTGCATTAAAGTGTGTTTTTCATGCATGCAAGTCTGCTTGAATATAACAGTACGTGTGTCTAAGCTGTTCATACTCAAGCTGTCCATCTGTGTCTTGTAAAATCAGTGAGTTCATCTAAGTGAGTGTATTCATTGTGTCTAGTCTGAGTGTATCTTAGATTAGTTGAAACATCTGTTGTATCTGTCATCTCAGCTTGAACCTTTCCGCAGTCAAGCTTGTTTGTAAGTAACATTTGTTAATAGTATTCACAAACATTGAGAAAAGAATGTTGAATTTTCATTTGCTGTATTCACCCCCCTTCTACAGCTTTGAACAATACTGTTAGGCACAAAAAGGGCTCAGTCAAACCTGTTCTGCATCTGAGGGGGAGATTATTAATCAAACCTGTTGATGCTTTTGAAGGTTGAATTTAAGGCCTGTTATATGCCTTATTGAAACCTGAAAATGATTTGCAATATCAGCCTGAAGCTGTTCTATATGTTGCATGTGTTGCAACAAAGGCAGTTTTGTCCAAGCTGTTCAGTCTGCTGAACAGGCTGGACATAAACTGTGTACGCTGCTCTATACTGGTGAGCAGCTTGGGCAGTTTTAAAGTGTTCTGTTCTTTGTGAACAGGCTAAACACTTTATGGAATGTGTTTCCAAGTCCTCATGTATTGTTTTTGACCACAAGATCAGTTTACAAAGTCGAAGACAAAGTGGAAATCAAAACTGCTCAGCCTGCCCAAGCTGTTCTGCTACATGAAGACAAAAGGTTATTTGAAAAGGGGTGACAGACCTTTTTCTTATATCAAAATAGGCCTTTACAAAGGAAGAAAAACACAAAGTTGACATTCCTTATTTGGTTAAAGGCAATGCAACAGTAGACAAAGTGAAAAGACAAAAGTTCTGCCCACATGAAGACAAGTCTGCTTTTCAGAATGTGCAGAAAAGGTTATGTTGTCTTTTCAACAAGAATTTTCCTTTTTCATCCGTCCAATGAAGAAGCTTCACTTAGATCCTTTGAGTGAGTATAAAAAGAAACTTCCAAGGATTGAAAGATTAAGCAGAAAAAGCTAAGTGCTGAATCCAAGAGTGAACGTGCATTCAAAGTGTGTCTTTCATGTATGCAAGTCAGCTTGAATAAAACAGTGCTCAGTGTATAAGCTGTTCTTGTTCAAGCTGTTCCTCAGAGTCTTGTAAACACAGTGAGTGATTCTTAGTGAGTGTATTCATTGTAACTAGTTTGAGTCTGTCTTAGACTAGTAATCATACTGTTGTATCTGTCATCTCAGCTTGAACCATTCCGCATTCAAGATTGTTTGTAATTAACATTTGTTAATAATACATACAAACATTGAGAAAATTAAGTGTAGTTTTTAAAAGCTGTATTCACCCCTCCTCTACAGCTTAAGGCTATATACTTGGGATATATTTTGGGACCTACAACTGGTATCAGAGCAGTTTAGAGTGTGTGTCATTCTAGATCTCTCATTTTCCCAAAGTTTCCATGGACAACAGTGCTGCAAGTTCCTCATACTATGACAATGGTTCAATGGGCAAACCTCCAAAGTTCAATCATCAGAACTTTTCTGGTTGGAAGTGCAAAATGATGCTCTACTTAGAGAATCTGGATGTACAACTACCAGAGATTGTAATGGAGGGTCCCTATGTGCCAACCTCTGTTACAACAATAACTCCTGCTGTTGAAGGAGCTGCTCCTGAAATCAGAACATTTGAGAAAGCAAAAGCTCAATGGTCTGATGAAGACAAAAGACTGGTGGGCTCTTGATGCAAAGGCCAGAAACAATCTGGTCATCTCTCTGCCTGATGATGTGTTCAAACAAGTTGAGAAGATGAAAACTGCAAAGGAAATGTCGGATACTTTGTGTACCGTCTATGATGGACACACAATCACACTTGACAACAGGATTAATAATCTTGTTAGACAGTATGAACTCTTCTTTGCAAAACCAAAGGAGACTCTCACTGAAACCTACACCAGGTTTACTGCTCTTATAAATGATCTCAAAGCTGTTGGGATCACCAAGGACAGCCTGACTGTGGTAAACAAATTCTTAGACGTACTGCCTGAAGAATGGAATTATTTTTCTACAATCTTAAGGAATTCAGGTACCATCAGAAGTATGGATCTTGTTAATCTGTATGGATCTTTACTGAATGATGAGCAGTCAAGGCAACAGAAGAGAAATACCTTGGAAATATCTAAGAAAGGTGCAGCCTTTATGGCCAGTGTGAGACAACCTGTAAATCAAGTGAGTGATGTGTTCACTCAACCTGATCAACAGGCTGATGACAAGGAGGAAATGTCTGATGAGGAAGACAGTGCAGATATTGTTGAACTGGATGATGAGCAAATGATAGCTATGCTTGTCAAAAGGTTCAACAAGAAAAGGTTTGGAAGAAACATGCTGCAGGGAAGCTCAAATGCTGTTAAAAAGAAGGCATTTGATAAGACCAAAGCTGAGTGCTTCAAATGTGGCAAAACTGGCCATATAGCTGCTGACTGTGTGTCAAAAGCTGTTGGTCAGTCATCTAAACCACACAAGACAAACAGGGATGATGGATATAGAGCTAAGTACCTTATGGCCATGGCTAAGCTGAGGAAGTTAGAAAACTCAGTGGTTTCTAACCGGCAAAAGGGACTAATGGCAGAAACTTGTGACTGGGAGGAGTCTGATTCATCATCTGATGAAGAAGACAATAACTGTCTGATGGCCAACACTGATGTCCCATCAACAAGCAACTTCAAACAGGATCTGGCTGAAGCTGAAGCTTACAGCAGCTTGGAAAACTGGAATCCTACAATGATGTATAAGGTACAAAATTTTATGGATTACAGTTCTGAAGAAAAAGTTAAAATGTTTGAATATATGCTTGTTGATCTGAAAGCTGCTGTTGAGAAGCATGCTGTTTTATTATCTGAAATCTCTAAGCTTAAAACTGATATTGAAACAAAATCCAGTAAACTGGACAGCTTCCATAAGTTGGAAGCTGAGCTTGATGAATTAAAACACATCAATTCCATTTTACTGGAAGAAAAAAGAGAAACAGATATAAAACATGCTAAGCTTTAAAAGATAGTTGACTCTTGGTGCCAATCTGCACAAAAAGTCAGCCACTGCATAAGTCAGCAGATTCCTGCACAAATCCAAGCCTATGTTGGAGGGGATCTTGACACAGCAGCTTCCATTGTTGAGGTTAATAATTTAAAAGAAGACTTGTCCACTCTTGGTGAGCTTCCAAACACTTTTATTCAAAAAGTTAATGGTAAATTAATCTCAACAAACAGGTTTGTCAGGCCTCAAAACACTGACAGCTTGTGTGAACCTAGCTCAAAAAAGCTGTTGATGAAATAAGTTTTCCATCAAATAAGCTTGCTAAGTGTTTAGCTGATTCACACAAGCAAAAGAAAGGAAAGCATGTCCAAACTGGAGCTGTGGACACCAAACCTGGTGACAAAACAGGCTTTGAGTCTAAAGCTGGTGTAAAGAGGCATACTAATCCTTTTAATGATGAACATTTTGAAAATAAATTTTCAAAAGGTAAGCAGTCTGCCTTTAACAAGAGTAAGTCTCAGGTTGAAGGCAAACCTGCTGTGATTTCAAATAAGTTTTCTAATCATAGTGGTAAACTGGTTTTAAATGAGAATAAGTATTTAAAAACCAGAAATAATGATTATGTTGATAGGCAACATCAATCACATCCCAGGAAGGGCAAAGGCAAAGCCATTGCTCAGCCTGAGAGATCTGGGAATAAGTTTCCTAAACCTGTGGAAGTTCAAAAGCCAATTAAGCTTCCTATCTTTGACATCTGCCCTCCTAAAAAGAGGAAAGAAGAGACAGGCAAAGCTGTGGCTATTGAACTTTCCACTCAAGCTGTTGATTCATCAAAAAGTAATAAGTTTGCTAAACCTGCTGATGGAATCAACAGAAATAACCCAGAATGTGTTTCTGAAAGGTCTTCTTCCAAAAATGCTAAAAGGAGAAAGTGTTATAAATGTGGAATGAAGACACATCTGGCCAAAGACTGTCCTGAAACTGAGGACATGAGGCCTGCTGACTCTGATGGTTCCCTCACTGCCAACATAAACAGTGTTGGAAACATCTCAGTCAATGAGAGTGGTATTCAAACTGATACCATTCAAATAGGGAATATTTGTGTTGACATCACAAGTCCATCAACAAATGTTGATGAAGTAGGAGAACTCATCTCTGTGATGAGTTCCCCTAAAAGTATCTAATATTCTTCTTATCACTCTGCAGGAAAAACAATCATCCCAGGTTTGGTACTTGGACAGTGGCTGCTCAGGACACATGACAGGTTGTAAGGACCTGCTGAGTGATCTCAGGCCTGAAAAAGGGCCAAAAGTCACATTTGGTGACAATGTACAGGGATCCACTGAGGGATATGGGACTCTTAAAGCTGGTGCTGCAGTGTTCAAAAGAGTAGCCTATGTGGTTGGGCTAAAACATAACCTTGTTAGCATAAGTCAACTGTGTGATGCTGGCTACAAGGTTAACTTTGATGAGCACCTGGGTTACATATTGGATTCCCAAGGTAAAGTTGTGTTGTGTGCTCAACAAAAGAAAGGTGTATATGTTGTGGACATGCAATCTGCTGATCCCACAACTGAAACCTGTTTACTCACAAGAACAAATGCAGACTTAAACTGGTTATGGCACAAAAGGCTATCACACCTGAACTTCAAGAACATCAACAAACTCTGTAAGAAAGAGTTGGTGACAGGTTTGCCTTCTATAACCTTTGTTAAAGATAAACTCTGCACAGCTTGTGAGAAAGGCAAGCAGAGGAAATCATCATTTAAATCCAAACATAACTTCTCTATTGATACTCCTCTCTTCTTAATCCATATGGACTTGTTTGGACCTGTTAATGTCCCAAGTCTAGGAGGAAGAAGATACACTCTAGTAATGGTTGATGAGTTCTCCAGGTATACATGGGTTATCTTCTTGAAGAGCAAAGGGAAGGCTGCTAGAGAAATTATTGGATTTGTGAAAAAGATGGAAATGCTAAACTCTGCCCAAGTAAAGCAGCTCAGAAGTGATCATGGTACTGAATTCAGAAACAGTACTCTTGAGGACTTCTGTGAAGAGAAAGGAATCACTCTAAACTTCTCAGCTGTAAGAACTCCACAACAAAATGGAGTTGCTAAAAGAAGAAACAGAACTCTCATTGAAGCTGCTAGAACCATGTTGTGTGCATCTGGTTTACCTTCATCATTCTGGGCTGAAGCTGTTAACACTGCCTGCTTCACCCAAAACAGATCCTTAGTGGTGAAAAGGTTCAACAAAACTCCCTATGAGCTGCTCAAAGGGAGAAAGCCAAATGTCAGTTACTTCCATGTGTTTGGTTGTCCCTGTTTCATTCTGAATCAAAGGGACCAACTGGCAAAGTTTGAACCAAAAGCTGATGAAGGTGTGTTTGTTGGTTACTCTGCTATCTCTAAAGCCTTCAGAGTGTACAACAACAAAAGAAAGGTGATAGATGAATCTATCAATGTCACCTTTGAAGAGTCCAAGAATGCTTCCACCAAAGCTGTTCATGAATCAGTTTCAGGAGAATTAAACTTTGATGATCTGATGCATTCAAACAGTGAAGAGGACTCAAAAGCTTCCACAACACCCAGTGTGGAACTTGTTAATCATGATGGGCATGATGATGATTATGTCAATACATCCTGTGTGAATAAGTGTACTGACTTAATTACAACTGCATGTCCTGAACCTATCAATGCTGATTTTCCTGGTTCCCCTGCTGATATGTTCAACAGTGGTCAGTCATGTTCAACAAGTGAGCAGGCTCAAGACAACAGTGTGTCTGAAAATCTTGAGAGCTGTTCAACAGGACTTGCTAAAGCTGCTGATAACTCAGGAGAATCATCATTGAAGAATGATGTCAGGATCTAAAACTGAATAACCAAGATTAACTGATTTGAAATTTATCAGAGTATAAATCAATAATCTTGCTTTGAATCAAAGTTTAATTAAGAAGTTTGCGGAATAACACTTAATTATTTTAACAAAAACTTTCAGAACCAATGAAGCATAAAACATAAGAATTAATCAAGACTGTTTGTATTGCTGAATTCAATGATTACAATCACCTCTAATCTGTTTGATTAGACGAAGAACACAGACTGTTCTTAGGGTTTTACAACCTTAGAGGCTTAAGAAAACTTTAACAAAGAAATTACAGACTCAAAATATGCAGAAAACTTCTATGAACTTCTACGACCTATTCTCTGTATTTATATTGCTTTTTGGACTTGTTTCCTTGAAGGACTATGACTTCTCTGATAGTAGATATCCTGGAATCTTCGTGTAGATATCTTTCCTGAAAATCAGCACTTTCTGTTTATGAAACTGTTGAGCAGCTTGAATCTCTTGACAGCATGAACTGAGCAGCTTGAGTTGTTTTGCTCTGGCAGCTTGAACTTTTACACTGGCAGCTCGAGTTTCTTCAACTAGCAGCATGAACTTTGTATTTACATGAAAAATATACTAACAGTCTGAGAAGTGTAACTAACAGCTTGAATGTACTTAAACTATTTCCCAACAATCTCCCCCTAACTTAAATTCTTTACACAAGACTTTAAGTTCTATACAAAAATGGAAATGAATAAGTAAACTGTTATTTACAAACCAAGGCTTTCAAAAACTTACAACTGTGCAAGTTTCTGATCTACAGCCTTCAAAAATTCTTTCTTCATCTCATCTCTATCACAAGATACCCTAACAGATTTTATCTGAAGTAGCATATCTTTTGGTAAATCATAAAATTCGAGATTGAAGAATATACCAGGTCCATCTGAAAATTTGATTCTGTATGTCCTTGACTTGACAAACAGATCAACTTGCTTGACCTTCTTCCCCTTCTTCACAGCATCCTCTATTTCTTTCCTTGCAGATTCAGGGTCAACAATTGATTTTAGATCTTTAATTACTTGCTTCACTTGTGGTAGAGCAGATCTAACTTGTGATACAGACCCAATGTTGTGCATTCTGATAAGCTCATCTCTGGTCAACTTCTGAACCATCTGCCAAAATGTATCATATTCTTCTTCTGGTCCAGACTCTCTTCTTATCACAAACTTAATTCTCAAGTCACGGTCATCCAGTGACTTAGCAAACCAGTAGTTGATTTGAGGCTTTGTAAATCATGCTGATCAATCAACTTCTCTATCTCCATGGCCTTTTGTAGTTGTTGCTCAAAGAGCACCCTTTTAACCGATGAAGGAATAGAGAGAGCAGCTTGATCAGTGGGAACAGGTGTACTGGCAGCAGCTTTAGTTTGGACTGATTGAGTTGATGGTTGGACTTCTTGGGATGGTTGAGCTTCTGGAGAGACTTTTGTTCTCTTTCTTTTGTCCATCTCCTTGTCATGAATCTCTTGCAGCCTTTCAGTTGTCATGGACTGAGCCATTTTCTTTGGGATACCAGCTGCACATGCAAAGTTTATCAAAAATCTTCTGTGCTCAGCTTTGGAATGCCCTGTTGGCATTTTTCTCTTCATTGCTCCTTGCTTGCCCACAAACCCCTTTAGGTAATCACCTAATGTCTCATCATCATCTATTGGGGGCTGGGCTTGCTGATCTAATTCTTTATCCTGTTCTTCTGCTAACCTTTTGGCAACTTCAGCATCAAAGGCAATCTGGGCTTCTTTGGAGGAGAATTTGTGCTTTGGAGATTCAATAAGAATGCCCTTGCCTTTGTCTTTTGCAGAAGAGGATGTTGCTTGGACTGTACTTGATGGAGCTTGAATGCCTTCCCTGATCACAACTCCAGTGACTTTTGAAGGAGCAGCTTGAGTTTCTAGGCTAACAGCTTGAGAAGCTGTTGGGACTGCTAGCCTAGAAACTGGGACTGTTGGTGCTACTTGGACTGTTGTTGTTGTTGGACCTGCTTGGACTGATTTGGGAACCTCCTGATTCTCCCCCTTTTTGGAAGCATTGGTTTGGTCAGATGGACCTACAACCTTTGCCCCTTGGGTTTGAATCAAACGCTCTAGTTGAATGAGCTTATTTCCACAAAGGGTAAACCCCTTATGAAGATAATCCATCCGCTGATTCTGAGCCATTTCTGATTGCTTTAGGGCCATTATTTGTGCACCCTGTGCAGCAATGATGGACATTTGGTATTCCAACATAGCTATAACAGGTTTCAGCTTGGGATCCGTCAAAAGCATGAGTTGCAGACTAGTCTCAAGATCAGAAAACACCTGTGGTGCTTGTGATCTATCACTGACATTAATACCAGAAGTAGAAACCTCTGGGCCCCTCTGTTCTTGGTTCTGGGGACTTCCAGCTTGTGTTTGCACACTTGCTGTTGCCATGGGCGTGGTCTTAGCTATGTTGGCACTGTCCTGTGCCTCTTGTGCAGAGACATCAGTAGTGCCAGCCACAGAACCCATATGAACCATCTCTGAAGAGATGTTCACCTCCTGAGTGAGGATGGGAGTTTCCTCTAGTGGTTCCCTTTGGATATGCTGTGCAGGAGTATCCTCCTGCACAGGGATATATGGCTCTTGCTGATGGGAGGAGGAGGAAGGAGCTCCTGGTCCCCTTTTTCTTTTGTATATGTTTCTGAGTGGGCGTGTTGGCTGTACAAAAGAATCAGAAGGAATATGTGTATCATGAGGAGTGGGTTGGGGTCCTGGGGGTGAAGACAGGAATGTTGGGCTGTGTCTGCTCAGGACCCTCTCCTCTGTTTCTTGGAATGATGTTCACCATTGCAGAGGGCAATGGAACATCTACACTGACAAAATTGGCACTTGGCTTTATCAGCCTTTTGATAGAAGATAGTGAGTGCCTATGGGAAATATGTATCCTCTTATGTAAATGAGAAGTAGTGCAGGTGTGTGCAATGATTTCTGCCAAAAATCTTGGATACATTAAAAACTTCCCATTCTTTAGGGAATGATGCCTTAACATCCCCTGAAAAATCATGTTTGAAAAATTGAACCGTTGGCCTGTTGAAAAGCACACTAAGGCAGTGGCAATGTTAGAAGAAAATTCTGACCAACCAGTTCTTTTGGGGCTCATACACTGCTGAATAATATGTACAAGAAATTTCCATTTAGGAGAAAAATGGGCTTTTAAGAAAGTAAAAGAATCAGCAGGGCCCCTATAACCAATGTTTTGAAGACCAAAATGTAAAGCTTGAAGGGATAGGTCTGTTATACCTGAGGCATCTTGAAGATGCAAATGGTGCCGAATGGATTCCTCAGTGATGGTGATGGGAGTGCCATCAATTTTGGATAGAAGGGTAGGCACTCCATTGATGGTTTTAACAGATGCATGGTTCCAAAACTGTTCTATATGGGAGATGTATATAGTGGGGTTTATGGTTAGGGCATAATGAATATGGGAGTGCCTGAGGAAATCCATCATTGTATGGAACGGTTGGAGTTCAGCATGTTTCAGGGTGTATGGGAGGCAGTTATGCTCTTTTACGAACTCCATGGATGAACAAACGATGGTTTTAGGGTTTGAAAGAAGAATGTGTGATTCATTCAGAGAGAAAGCAAGAGGCCGTGGAAGAAGAATATGTAACTGGTAGTTACAACTGAACGAAACCGGGACCTTTAAAGGTTTCGAAAAGGTTGGGTCCCGCGCACACATTTGAAAAATTACCCAAATACCCTGCACACTTTGACAGATCAAGTGAAAATAACTAGCAGTCCGAGAAAATGAACTAGCAGTATGAGAAAATACTCATGCTGTTAGTGTAAAATTGTGCAACTTTTCAATGGAACAGTGTCTCCCCCTTAAATTAGCATACTGAGTCGATAATAATGAAAACCAATTAATCCATGTTTACCATACCAATATTTGATATTAGGAAAGTGAACCTTCCCACATCAAAAGGTTTTGTAAATAGATCAGCTAGCTGATCATCTGTATGTATTTTGGTAACTTGGATTAACTTCTTTTCATTACAATCTCTGATGAAGTGAAACCTGATTTCTATATGCTTGGTTTTTGGGAATTTCACTGGGTTTTGCACAATGCTAATTGCACTTGAATTGTCAATATAAATAGGATTGGATAAGAAATTCATACCATAGTCTCTTAGCTGATTTTGAATCCACATTACCTGGGAGCAGCAGCTTGCAGCTGCTACGTATTCTGCTTCAGTGGATGATGTGGAGACAGTTGTTTGCTTTTTGCATTGCCAAGAGACCAGTCTTGCTCCTAAGTATTGACATCCACCAGTTGTGGATTTCCTGTCAATGTTGCAGCCACCATAGTCACTGTCAGAATAAGCAGTTAGTTCAAAAGGAGAGTCTTTAGGATACCATAGGCCTAAATGTGGTTGGCCTTTAAGATATCTAAAGATTCTCTTAACAGCAACCAAGTGAGAATCCTTTGGAGAGCATTGAAACCTAGCACACACACAGACAGCAAACATTATATCAGGTCTAGAAGATGTAAGATACATGAGAGATCCTATAAGGGATCTGTATAGATGAATATCCACATCTATGCCATCTTTGTCTGTATGGAGCTGTTTATGAGGATCCATTGGAGTGCTTGCAACCTTTGTGTCTTGATAGCCAAACTTTTCCAATATGTCTTTGACATACTTTGATTGACTTATGAATAGACCAGTAGGCTTCTGTTTAACTTGCAGCCCAAGAAAGAATGTGAGTTCCCCCATTGAACTCATTTGAAACTTTTTGTGCATTAGGGCCTCAAAATCTTTGCACAAACTATCATTAGTTGAGCCAAAGATGATGTCATCAACATAGATTTGGACAAGAAGAATCTCAGCTTTGATGGATTTAGTGAAAAGTGTTTTGTCCAGAGTGCCTCTCTTGAATCCATTCTGTAGAAGATATGATGACAGTGTGTCATACCATGCTCTGGGGGCTTGGTGAAGACCATAGAGAGCTTTGTCTAGCTTGTACACCCTGTCTGGATACTTGTAGTCTTCAAAACCAGGAGGTTGACACACATACACTTCCTCTTCAATTGTCCCATACAGGAAAGCAGACTTAACATCCATTTGATACACTTTAAATCCTTTGAAACTTGCATATGCTAGAAATAGTCTGATGACTTCAATTCTTGCTACTGGAGCAAAGACATCATCATAATCTATTCCTTCTTCTTGAGTGTATCCTTGTGCTACTAGTCTTGCTTTGTTCTTGATGACTATCCCTCTCTCATCCTTCTTGTTTCTGAAAACCCATCTTGTACCTATTGCTCTCTTACCTTTAGGAAGATCCACCAGAGTCCATACATTCTGAATTTTGAACTGTAAAAGCTCTTCTTGCATAGCTTCAATCCAGGATGAATCTTTTAATGCTTCTGATGCCTTTTTAGGTTCCAATTGAGACATGAAACAAGCATGTTCAAAAGCAGCTAGACTGAATTCAGGAACTGCTTGTTCAGCAGCAGCAGTCTCATTGTGAACCATCTTCCTTGTTTGAACAGGAGTGCTTGGATCACCCAGTATTTGATTGAGAGGGTGATACTTATGAACTCTTAGTGTGGGCTCTCTCTCTGTTTGAAAGGACGTTCCAAGGTTTGTGTCATCTCCATCAGAACCAGTGAATGGTTCAGTTTCTGGAACAGCTTGAATTTCTAGGCTAACAGCTTGAGAAGCTGTTGGGACTGCTAGCCTAGAAACTGGAGCTGTTTCCTTTTGTGTTGGAGCTGTTCTTTCAGAACTTTGGAGTGGCACTTCAGTGTCTGGATTTGTATCATTCAGGACCCCTGGAGGATCACAAGACAGAAGTGGTAGAGTGGTGAAATCATCCCAACTTGTTGAATCTGCAGCAGTCTGAGACTTTGTGCCAACAACATGAGAAATTGTATTGGCAGCATGAGAATTTGTGTTAGCAGCTTCAACCCTGTATGCATCAGCTTCTGCAGTATACTCAACAAAGCTCAGAGAATTTGTTAGTGAATCTAAGTCAAACAACCAATCAGGACCAGTGCCTTTGATATTAGCAGTATTTTCATTAAATTCAACATTGGCACTTTCTTCAATTGTTTTAGACACACTGTTGTATACTCTATAGGCTTTGCTTTGAGTTGAGTATCCTACAAAGAATCCTTCTTCAGCTTTACTCTCAAACTTCCCTAAGTGAGTCTTGGTGTGAAGAATAGTACATGGGCATCCAAAAGGCTTGAAGAAAGCTATTAGGGGACTTCTGTTATGGAATAACTCATAAGGAGTTTTTCCTTGAGATTGGACAACTTGAACCCTATTTAGAACATAACAGGCTGTATTAACAGCTTCTGCCCAGAAGGTCATTGGCAGATTTGAATCAGCTAGCATTGTTCTAGCAGCCTCAATTAATGTTCTATTCTTTCTTTCAGCTACACCATTTTGCTGTGGTGTTCTTGGTGCACTATATTGTCTAGCAATGCCTTTGGACTCACAGAAACTGTTTAGAATGTGATTTTTAAATTCAGTTCCATTGTCTGATCTTATCACCTTAACTTTGGAATTGGATTGGCTTTCTATCTTAAGGATAAAAGACTTAACTAGCTCAGCAGTTTCATCTTTGGACCTAAGAAAGTAAACCCAAGTAAATCTGGTGAAATCATCAACAATGACTAAACAGTATGCCCTTTTATTCAAACTCAAAACAGATGTTGGACCAAATAGATCCATATGTAACAACTGAAGAACAGATGAGATTGAATTTACTTCTTTGGCCTTATGAGAAGTTTTGTTTTGCTTACCTTTAAGACATGCTACACAATGATCATCACAAATGAACTCCTTTTGTGGTAATCCTCTTACCAGATTCTTTTTAACTAAATCATTCATGGACTTGAAGTTCATGTGACACATCCTTCTATGCCAAAGAGCAGACTCATTTGATGATGCTTTGGATATTAAATAGCTTAAAGTATTTGATTTAGTCAAGAGAGCTGTGTCCTGGCAGTAAACATTGTCCTTTCTTGGTGTTCTAAGTAAAACAAGATTTTCAGGAATTTTGAAATCCTTTGAAAGAACAATGCACTCAGAATCTGTGAACAGAACAATGTTTTGTTTGTCACAGATTTGAAAGACATTCAATAAATTGTACTTAAGCTGTTCAACATACAGAACATCATGGAATGTCATGTTGCCTGCATTAACAGTACCTTTACCTGTAACCTTATCTCCTTTTGAGTTTCCTCCAAATGCAACAAAACCTCCATCAAAACCTTTGAAATTTGACAAGCATTCAGAATTGCCTGTCATGTGCCTAGAGCATCCACTGTCCAGATGCCATCTTGTTCTATGAGGAGACCTGTGGTTGCCCTGCACAAATAACAGCTTAGTTAGTAGTGGAGTAAACCCAAACCAAATTGGTTTTGGGTTGGCCTTGTACATTGACATAACTCAAAACTGTTTTTGACTTCTTATATTTGGTGAGATCTACTGATGGAGTCTTTGGAGAGTATTTAGTGATAATATGAGGTATCCAACTATTTTGATCATCTTTTCTTCTGACAGTCCCAGATGATTCACTAGCAGCTCCAGTTTGATGCCCAGCAGCTTGAGCTGTGTTTGTAGTGCTAACAGTTTCAGTTTTTGCACTAACAGCATCAGATTTTGACTTAGCAGTCTGATCTTTTGCGTTAGCAGTTTGAGCAACAGATTTGTCCTTGACACACCATATTTGTTTAAAACTTGATTTAGGCTTTGCCAAAACTTGTTTTTGATGTGTGGACTGTTTTTTATTAACTTTTGAGAATCTGTGATCAACTATTTTCTTTGGAGCTGCTGTGGAAGGTTTCACTTTTGAGTGCTTTGCCTGATTAGGATTTGATTTTGTGTGATGCACAGTCTGTTTTGCAACAGCTGGTTTGTAAAAACAATCCTTGGCTAAGTGATTCTTCCTACCACAGTGAAAGCATCTTTTGACAGTTTGAATTGGAACACCAGACTTTTCTGTCAATTTCTGGTTCTTGTTTCTCTGGTTTCCTCTTACCTGCTGTTGTTTAGGAAACTTTTGAACACCATGCTTTTGGCATGTGCAGATAGAAACAGTTTTACCTCTTTTAGTTCCTTTGGATTAAGATGCAGTGTTACAGTTAGAATGTACAAAAACTTGAGGAGTAGCATTGCATACACTCATCTTCTCTTTTCCTTTCTTACTGGGAACTTGGACTTCTATGGGTGCACTCTTTGTGTCACAGTCTCTATTTTGACTCTTATCTTCTTTTAATTCAGGACTGTTATCAAGAATAGGATCTACAATAGTCATAGACTCATCTAGTGGTTCATTGACAAGTCTATCAGCAACTTCACTCATTGGATGAATGTACTTGTTATTATATGGAGGTGGAGTAGCTCTGTATCCTATTCCTTCTTTGGGATTGACCTGAGATTTCACTCTATCTTTGAATTGAACTTCCATTAGGTGTTCTAGCTTTTGATTTGCTAACTTGAAGTTACCTAGATCTATGTTAACAGATTCCAGTTTCTCATTAGCCTCTAACACCTTCTGTTCAGTTTCTTCTACCTTTTTATTCAGAGATTCTATTTTCTTATTGAGTTCCTTTTTCTCCCATTCATGATAGGTTCTATCATACCCCATTTGAATCTCATTATCCTTATAATCATTGATCTGTTTTTCCAGATCTTTTATGGCTTGCATATATTCATATCTCCTTTCTTCCATCTTAGCTAGAGTTTTGCACATGCTCTCATTATGATCTCTGTACTTTTTAACCATATTTTTGCATGATTGAGAGCAGAGTTTAGAATTTACCTCAGATGGTAGTTCAGTGGAGGAGACATTTGATGTTTCTGCCATAAGTGCTTGATTTTGAAATTCTTCCTCTGTCTGATCACTCCAATCAAACACATTGTCTTCTTGAGAGACAAGTGCTGTTGATGATGATGCTTGGATGGGCTGTGAAGTCCTTGATGGCTGTTGACCTTGAGATCTACATTCTCTGGCAAAGTGACCAAGCTTATGGCATTTATAGCATTCCACTTTTGATATATCAAAAGATGGTTTGCCTTCTGTCTTGGCTTGAAAGTTGGCCCTACCAGTTCTTTTCAGAAATCTTTTGGCTCTCATGGTCAGCATTGCATGTTGCCACTTTAAATCCATCTCTTCAAGATCATCTGGATGAATTTGTTCCAAGTCTTCAATATTTAGAGCAAATAATCCATCATTGGCAACAAAAGCCTCATAGTGAGTTTCAGCAGAATTGCCATCACCTCCTGAAAAAGAATCACAGTTATTAGATTTTTCAGAAGACAGAAGAGCAGTGTTGTGATTATAAGAAAAGGATTTCTTTTTAGCATCAATCTCAGTCTCAAACACTCTTAGACTGTTATACAGATCATCCATTTCTATCTCATCAAGAGTGTCTTTTGTTCTCCACTGTGCAGCATAGACTGTCCATTCTTCTCCAAGAGATCTGAGAAACTTTCTGTTGACTTCATCTTGATCCAGATTGACCTTTGCACTTTCCAGTTCACTTATCAGTTTGTTGAACCTGTCAAAGATTTGAGTGAGTTTTTCATTCTTGCCACCAGAAAAGTTTTCATACTGCTGTTTCAAGAGGTCCTTTTGATTTCTCTTGGTACTTGCATTACCAGCAAACCTCTTCTCTAAGGCATTCCAAAGAGAGTGAGCAGTATAAAATTTTTTGAACTGATGTTGATAAGCATTAGGAATGGCTATTTGTAATAATGTGAGTGCTTTCACTTCATTCATTCTAGCCTTCCTTTCAAGTTCAGTTTTTGGAGGGGTTTTGACTGGTTTTCCCTCAGCATCAAGTTCTGGATCAACTACAGGAGGGAATTCAACAGCTTCCCATATGGCATAATCAATGAATTGAATATGCTGTTGAATCCTGAGTTTCCACATCTCAAACTCAGTGGGCTTGAGCATAGGCACTTTGAGTCCTTGCCCAGATCAACTGCTGCTATTTTCAAATTCCATTGTAAAAGATTAAAAATTTGAAAGAAAGTTTTCGACTTTGAAAAACAAAGAACGACCTGTGGCTCTGATACCACTTGTCAGGATCTAAAACTGAATAACCAAGATTAACTGATTTGAAATTTATCAGAGTATAAATCAATAATCTTGCTTTGAATCAAAGTTTAATTAAGAAGTTTGCGGAATAACACTTAATTATTTTAACAAAAACTTTCAGAACCAATGAAGCATAAAACATAAGAATTAATCAAGACTGTTTGTATTGCTGAATTCAATGATTACAATCACCTCTAATCTGTTTTGATTCGACGAAGAACACAGACTGTTCTTAGGGTTTTACAACCTTAGAGGCTTATGGAAACTTAAACAATAAAGCAATTACAGACTCAAAAATACGCAGAAAACTTCTATTTACTTCTATGACCTATTCTCTGTATTTATATTGCTTTTTGGACTTGTTTCCTTGAAGGACTATGACTTCTCTGATAGTAGATATACTGGAATCTTCGTGTAGATATCTTTCCTGAAAATCAGCACTTTCTGTTTATGAAACTGTTGAGCAGCTTGAATCTCTTGACAGCATGAACTGAGCAGCTTGAGTTGTTTTACTCTGGCAGCTTGAACTTTTACACTGGCAGCTCGAGTTTATTCAACTAGCAGCATGAACTTTGTATTTACATGAAAACTCTACTAACAGTCTGAGAAGTCTAAACTAACAGCTTGAGCATACTTAAACTATTTTCCAACATAAAATAATTAAGGTTTTCAATTTAAACTTCCTTTTAAATACTTTAATTTTTCATAAAAAATGATTGTAGTTTTAATTTCTTTTATTTATCTAATTTGTCACCACAACCACGCAGATAAAAATTATGCATAAAGAAATAAAATATACAACCATAGGGTGACATAGCCTTGCCGAAACTAAATTGGTTTCCAAGAGTCATACGGACAAACCAATTAGGTCAAACCTAAGGGACAAAATCAACACACAAGGCAAGAAGTGTGACACCCTTGCCACATTTAACCACAATTACATGACACCCAGGATTAAACACCAAACATAAATTACATAATGATTTGAATACTTAATTAAAGTGCGGAAGCATTAAAGTACAAAATAAAATAATACAAATTTGTCAAACACCCTACGGTGCTACAAGGTTACATGTCTACGTCTACATACTCAAACTTCGTTACAATCATCCCAAATTTATTACAATAAACGTCTCCATAGATCTGTTACCAAGATAAACCGTAGAT